>JAPEVF010000211.1:46088-69126 GCA_029747585.1 Pleurotus djamor | reverse complement strand
GTGCAAGAAGGCGCAGACCAAAGAGAGCCAGAAAGCAGAAGAAGAAATGTCCCCGCGGGAGCAATGGGAAGGTTTGGAAACCCGTGGACTCTGGAGGTTATGKGACGCACTCTGCTCAAWCRCGGKTNGTTTTCCTTCCCNTMAGCATCGTTGTCTGATTNGGTGTATAGATTGTTTACTGCTGCTGGCTTCTCTTTGAACTCGGTTTCTTGTATACATTCTTGGTTGAGACGAAGAATAGGACGTTGGAAGAAACGGCGGCGCTCTTCGATGGCGAGGCTGGTGTTGAAGCGATCCAAGGGCAAGGATTTTCGGAGGGAGATGATCATAAAGTTGGGAGGGATGTCAAATGCGACGAGATCATCGTNAGAAAAGGCATAGATGTTTTCATCTGAGGAATACCGATTAGGAAGAGGTCATGTAACTATATGAGTCGAGAATCAGGATTGCTTTCGACCCAGTTACCAGTGGCTTCGAGGGCGACTGGTCATAGTCACGCGTGACCTGAGGTGACGCATTTTGCAAAATGCGTTTCCACCAGTCTCTCAGTGCGACGCTCACTACACTACAACTTGGACAGCTTCCCTGTGCGAGTGGACAAGATGACAACACGAATTCTACGATGTACATATCATTGCGGCATGAATACATGGACTTATACCCAAAAATAGCCTGGTGGCTAATGCGGGGCAAGCCCGGGCAACCATGTAGCCACGGGAGCATATCGAGGCCTTTCATGTCACCAGGTCTTTAGGCTTTGAGCTTGGGAACCTTTTGACTCAGCCCTCATATGTACAGTTCTTTCGAAGTGAAGGGAGCCATCTGCCATGGTTGTTCCCACTGCTCTTGCAAAGGAGTCAGCCTACTTTCAGCATCTCGACCCCAGGCGAAAATGGTACAATAACAAACGGTGTGTGCGCCCCTCTTTCACAGCTCTACTCATGTAACTGATCTCTCCGTTTTCTTGACTGTGAACAGGCTTATCGCCTTGCATGCGTGGATCGTTCTTTTGTAAGTGCGGCGGTCTCCGTTGAAACATCCTACCATCCTCATGCCTTTACCAATTTAGCCTCATAACTCCGTCTAACTATGGCTACGACGCGACTATGATGAATGGCCTCCAAAGTCTTCCTCAATGGCGCGTTTTTTTTTCACAACCCTTCCGGGAGTATGCTTGGCTTGCTGAACGCCATTCAAGTTCGTATACCCCTCCTCCCTTTCTCGCGCCTCCCTGATTTCTCAGTTTGATCCACCCAGCACGTCGGATCACTCTCTGGATACCCATTGGCCGCGTCCTTTGCTGACGGGCTAGGTCGACGAATGACTGTATGGATAGGCGCAGTGCTGATGGTGATCGGTGCAGTCGTGCAAACAGCCTCTCAGTCAGTGGGGATGTTCATTGGTGGGAGGTTCTTGATCGGCTTTGGTCACGCTTTTTCTGGTTTGTTCAGTCCATTTGGCCTATTCAACCGTATCGCTTTCGCTGTCGACTGACTGTCAACGTGTTCGAACAGCGGCTGGGTCGCCAATATTGATCACGGAGATATCGTATCCTCTCTATCGAGGACCTCTAACGTCCGCTTATAACGCGCTTTGGCAGACCGGTGCGATCATGTAAGGGCGTTGAATATGCCAATTCCTCCAGGACACTCATGGTCTCTTTGTCACATAGTGCTGCTTGGACGACCTTTGGGACCTTTCGAGTTCCATCGACGTGGGCATGGCGTATCCCTTCAGCCATCCAAGGGATCCCTGCCCTTTTTCAAGTTATTTTCATCATGTTTGCGCCGGAGTCTCCGAGGTGGTTGATAAGGAAAGGGCGGAACGAAGAGGCTCTCAACATCTTAGCCTATTATCATGCCGACGGTAATAGGTGAGCTGCACCTTTAAAACTACTTATTCGCTGCTGAGATGTTGATGTCTTTCATGATATAACTCCAGGAATGATCCCCTTGTCCAGTACGAGTATAAGGAGATCATGACCTCTTTAACGTTAGAAAATCAGCGCGCTGCTGAGTCGAGTAGCTCCGATTGGACAGGGTGGCTCCAGTTGCTTGCGACACCCGCAAACCGACGACGTATGAGACTGGTCGTTGCCTTGGCCTTTTTCTCGCAGTGGAGCGGCAATGGGTTGGTTTCTTATTACCTGAACAAGGTATTCAATGGAATAGGGATTCATGATGCCACGACACAGGTGTGTCACATCCCTTTCACGACACCACTTTATCAGATTATTTACTCACCGCCGTTCGTTGCAGCTTCTCATAAATGGGATGCTCCAGATTTGGAATCTATTCTTTGCGTTGTTGGGGGTGTCCCTTTGCGATCGCCTAGGCCGGCGTCCGCTGTTCCTTATCTCAACGTCCGGGATGTTCGCATTCTTCTTGATTCAGACTGTTTGTTCCGGGAGGTTTGCCATTACGGCGAACCACGGCCAAGGGGACGACGCCGCCGCACACGCTGTCATTGCATTCATCTTCTTGTTCTACGCTGCCTACGCGTACGTCGTCTTCCCTTGCAGCAGTCACCACCGTCCACTGATTACCATGGACAGCATCGCGTTTAGCGCTCTCATTCCCACTTACGCCGTGGAGGTTCTATCTTATGCCATTCGTGCGAAGGGGTTTACGGCGTACAACATTGCCCTATCAGTATCCTCGATCTTCAACCAGTACGTCAACCCAATCGCACTGGACGCACTTCAATGGAAGTACTATGTGCGTCCCCTTTATCTTTCCCAAAGGGTTGTCCTCCTTTCAGACTCATGACTCATTGCTCCATAGATCTTCTACTGCTGTTGGCTCCTCTTTGAGCTGGGTTTCTTATACTTCTTCCTGGTGGAAACGAAGAATAGGACATTGGAAGAATCTGCTGGGCTTTTTGATGGTGAGGCTGGCGTAAAAGTTATCCAAGTGAAAGGATCCATGGGGGTCGATGATAATGACATCGGTCCTAAGCCTAATGGTTTCAAGTGCAACGATGTTAGTATAGAGAAAGCCTAGGTATTTCCATTCAATGTATCAGTACTACGTACATAACATTTTGTCCAGCATACATTTGTCCAAGCCTCGAGTATCTATTGACTCCGCGGACAAAGCTAAATTAGTCACGCGTGACTGAATGGACACTATTTATGAGACTTGGGCTTCGCCGTCGCGTCCCTCATCCCTCTGCCAACAAAACACTCCCTAGTGCTCTCACGTCTCACTTTTTTCAAACCTTCGAAAATGGCTAGAAAGCGAAAAGCTGACGCCGTGGAATCCTACTACTATGCCCAACTTCAGTCGTCTTCAAGTTCCCTGGATCCTTATGCAGGCATCCCTGGAATGAGTGGTTACGTATCTGTGGGACCGTATGATAGTCATACTCATGTTCATCCGCCTGAAAAACGCGCTCGAACCGCGAAGAAACAAGGCGATGTCGTCTGTGGAAGCTCCAGCCAGAGTCGAGAGGCTCAGGCTCCACAAGAAAAGCGACTTCAAAGGTTCAAAAAACAATGTCCGAAGAACATCATGGAGCGTGTCGAAAGGGTTATGACCCAACGCTTTTTCATGGTCGATCGTAGACGACGCGACGCGCCTGATGGGACGAAAGAACTTCGAGAAGAATTTGATGTACTTGGGAGCACTGGTAACGTGAGTCTTCTTTTTCTTTGGGTGTCGGTCGCGAGGTTTTGACTTTCTTGGGACAGGTGTATACGGTGGTCATTGATAAACTGCCCTCTTGCAGCTGTAAGTATTTAATCGCTCTGACTGATTCCTGATTCTAAGCGTCGCTTGTTCAGGCCCGGATGCGGGGAAGGGCAATCATTGCAAACACATCGTAAGCCACCGAGACCCTTGCCCTTTGGTAATTACCTGACGTTATTCCAGCTCTTCATCTTCCTTAAGGGTAAGCTTCTTCAAGCATGATGCTAGTACCGTGGCTCATGTACCCTACGTTGTCCAGTACTTCAAGTCACCCAGGCATCAGGATATTGGTATCAAAAGTGCGCTTTCTTACTCTCTCCGTGCCCTCCTATCTAAAATCTTGTCCTTCCAGGGCCCTTCTTACTTCTGAACTCGAAGACATCTTTTCTTCGGCACCTGTGGCGCCGAATGCTATACCCGTCGCACCCAATCAAGTTCGTCAAGAATACGCACGCGCCACAGGCCGCGCCGTTGCGACGACTGAGGCTCTCACCCTATCACAATCCTCTTCCTCATCGCGGAATGGAAGAAGAGTTGTCGATCTGGGCGTTATAGATCTCACGGACGATGAACCAAGCAAATCTACGCAGAAAGCAAAGGATAATAAAAANGCACCCTACTGAAGACGACGACAGTCCTATCTGCTACGAAACGCTCTACCAAGTTGCTGAGAACCAAATGGCGTGGTGCGAAACTTGTGGGAAGCCTGTGCACAATGAATGCTTCACTATGTGTGAGTCCCTCGTGCATTGGTTTCTCGTCTTTTGACCGCTTATCATACCCCTTCTTCCAGGGAAAAATACCGCCACCTCCAAAGGGCAAGGTGTAACCTGCGTCTATTGTCGCGCCAAGTGGGTTATTCCCGCTGTTGCGGGTGCGGGTGCCGCTGGTGGCAGCCGCAATGGAGGTGCTAGAGCTGGAGGCATCAGAGTGTCAGAAGGATACCTCAACCTCTCTGGTGTTGCAGGTCTTAGTCCCGTTAGGGATACCAGCTCTTGTAAGTCTTGGTCGTACTTCTCTTTCTCTGCATACTAACAGCTCCCTTGTGTCAGACTACCATGGCCCGCGCCGTGGGGAACGCAACTATGGGTTCTACGACTATCTCTGATCAATTTTTGCTTGCATCATATTTTGAACAACACCCCTCGTCTACTTTGAATCTCGCCCATTTACCCGCATATGTTCTTCTACATCCCATCTTGTATCGTTTACGACTTTCTTGTTACATATTGTCCTCATTCCGTATTGACTTACTTTACTCTACTCTACGCGTCCATTTTACCTTAGCATTAGACCATAGTTTTCAGCGACGTTCAAAGTCTCGAAAGGTGAAAGATGGTATTATGAATGAAGCAAAACAAACATCAAAGCAAATTACAACTCCATATCCGCCACCTCTTCCCAAACAGCGCCATCAATACCAAACCACGACGGCATCGACGACCACACTTCCTTCCTAGCCCTCTTCGCGCACTTCTCAAATTCTGCTTTGCAGCTATCACAGATCTCCAACCCGCACATCTCACTGCCTTCCTCGCCGCTCGAGAAATCCTTCCGGGTCAACATTCCTATGGCGTCGTTGAGGGTGTAGAGAGGATCCGCATCTCGCCCGGCGACCATCCCGCCCATGGATCGAAGCACATTCAGCATGATGAAGTAGAACGACTGGTAGCAGTCGTTCAAGCCGACACGCCCAGCTTCCCCGTTGGACAGCCCGTGGTGGATCGATACGATGCCTCTGTTCTCGCATTTCGCACTCAAAGGGCGATCCCTCAGTTCTCGGGCGATGAAGTTTGCCATGTACTGTTGACCCAGTTCCCGTCCCTTCAAGGTAGCCACCAAGAGCTGATGTGGAAGGGAGATGATTTCGTTTACTGGGTTGACGAATTTTGGTTGCGGGGAAACAGGGGCGACTACAGGGGCGATAGTGCCGATGGCGATTTTGCTTGGACCGTAGCGAGAGAGGTCGTAGAAGGCTGCTGGGAAGAGGAAGGGGATGTTTAGCTCCATTGCGAGCTCGATGAGGATTATGGGATGGGGGTAGAGTTCGCGTGGGATGTAGCCACAAGTCTTTGGGTCGGTGGCGCGGTGTTCCCGACGATCCCAGCCTCTGAGCGTGGATGGCCAGTCCTGGTGAAGGCGTTGGAGGCACTGGTCCCGAAGGTGCTCAACACAGTACTTTGTTGAGAGACGGAGAACGCCTGCGAGTCGAGAGAAATCAAAGGTGGATGGCTTCGACAGGTACCTAAGATGATATCGCGTTCGTCAGTCTCAACATTTACTAGGTCAATTTAAGGGGTGGTGCTTACAGTCCATCGTAAAGGGCAGACAAGAAGAAGGCAACGTCCGAAGGCTCGTCGTATACCTCGATGCATTGACAGCCCTCAATGAGAGGACTATTTGACGGTTGAGGGATTGAGAATAATCCATCGAAGAACTCTGAATGACGAGAGAGTTGACCGCGATGAACCTTGAAAGCTACCGACTTCGCGACAAGGACGACGTTGCCATCTGAGAACCAGAACTGTGACGAATGCGATAGGTTGTTCATGAGGACTTGGGAGGATGAAGTGGCGATGGAAGGCATGTTTGGTTAGGATGTGGTGTGATGGGATAGAAGAGAGATGTGTAGTGCGTTCCGGCAGCTGGAAAGTGCCCATTATATAGACGAAGCGCGGATGTCAGCCTCTTCGTCCGTTCAACCCCTAACGCTCCTACCAGCCACTTGAGTAGAGCCCCTGTGGGTCGTGGAAAGGAGATCGGCGAAGTCATAGCACTGACATCTTCCGCACTTGAACAGCTTTTTCAGTCCAGGATTGAATGCCGTGTATGTTTCTGGCCATGTATCACTGGTCCGTGGAGGCCCAGGCTCCTGGTCTACTTGGCCAGTGAGTAACGCCCTCGTAGAAACTTACTACATTCAATGAGATACCTGGATCGTGCGCCCGTTAGTTACTGAAGGATGGGCGCGGAGGCTCGCGTATGGTACATAAGTACAAGGGGTGCATCGTGAGGATAGTGAAACGCGAGCGATAGGTGATACAGTCATTTATTGGGTGTAGTAGAATGGTAGAGCTGTGACGAGTAGACTAGTCCGTTTGATTTGCCTTGTCAGTCCGTCGATGGACTGGCAGACTCTAGGGTACGGCTGTTAGCAATCATGAGCTAGAAAAAGGAAGGAAGCAACCCGAGGATTCACCTGCAGCTTTGACGACGTTATCAATGGAAAGCCACCACTGCCCGAAAACATTAGGTCGAGGGGAATTAGCGTTTGGGTGCGATTTGTGTCTGAAGTGACGAGTAACGGAATCAGGCTCTGCGATTGAGTCTAGACGCATCAAGTCAACAACTTGTAAGGAGGTCCACTTTGCAAAGGACCGCTCCACAATGGCAGTATTTGGGTCTGCACTGCAGAAAGAGAGATACCGTAGAGAAGGGGAAGGGATCTCTAGGAGGCCCTCTACGAACCTCTCCTCTTCCTACATTATGACAGCTTGAGTGACGATTAATGACAAGAGGGGGTACGGCGAACCTCAAGGACGACCAAAACGATACTGAGATATTCAACGCGTTTTAGATAAGGAAAGATGGCGAGCAAATGTTCGAAATTTGGCGAGGAAAGCTTGAGAATCCGGATGTTGCCGTAGAAATCATGCAAGGGAGGCGGAGGGAGATAGACAAGGCCATCAAGATTTTCGACGGGCGACTTTGAGATCGATTCGAACATCTCAGCCGGGCCCGAAAGGGTGTGCAAGTTAGGTAGATCCAGCTCCTCCAGAGCCGACATATCAAAGTTAAAGTTAAAAACCTTCACGTACACAACACGCAAAGACGGCTGGTGCTGCAGGACCTCTGCAATTTGAGGGAGAGAGTTGGCTTCGATGGTGAGATGCGTCAAGGCCAAGGATTGAGGGATGAATAGCCTCAAGTCTACTGATTGGATCCTTACAACGGATATAGAGAGCCGTTGCACATTGACAAGATGGAGGCTGAGGATGTTGCGGAAGCTTTCCAAAATAGCGTCCGCGATCTCGACGGATAAAAACCACATAGCGTCATGCAAGGCATATGCCTTTGTCCATTCTCCGAAATGGCGAGTTTTTGAGTCGTTGAGCGTCGCCTGGAGGGCGGACAGTTTATGGGGATGGATAGAGATGGCCGGGATGTCCAACGGTGCCACTTCGGTCGAGGGAACCAAGGATTCAGGGACCGGAGCGACTACTATACTTTCGTAAAGCAATGGCACGGTGATTGAGTAGAACTCCTTGGAAACGAATAGCAAAGGGTGAAGCAAGCTTCTATCATGCAAGCCAACTTGCGCAACGATTAGTTGGAAGATTTCCGGCGGAAATGAAGGATCTAGGGTGCGCGAGAAATCATTCGCATGGACTTCAGAGTAGTCAGAGATATATTACCTTTGTTTGCCTGATCGTTGTGCATTCTGAATTCTAGCGGCAATCTAGCGTGGGTTGTGGTTGGAAAGTTTAAATAACCATTACAGGCGCCCATGGCGCTTGTCGTCTTCACTTCGGACTTCAGTCCGCCCTTGGTTGGGCTTCGCCGCTTCTTGCCAACAATCCAATGATGCGTCTGTCTCCAGATATCGCTTTTCGCTAGGGATAATAGTCAACACGCTGGCGCTGAAGTGGCACTAAGAACGCTCAAAGGAGAACCTCGCGTGTCCTTGTGTTTACAACTTCCCATGTCACCTTTACTGCGTGTGTATGTACTGTTCTTATTTATCCTTTCTCGACTGATCCCGTCTTCAATTAGGTATTACCATTGACAACTGATCACCTATCTTTGTATGCATGGATTTAGGATCATCACAGTGTTTGCCGTAGGCCCGTAGCTGGGACTCAGTTCCCTTTTTCCATCCGAGTTTCAACCAGAACTTGAGCTCAGATTGAGGGGCTTAAAGGGAAACTTATCATCCCTATGGACTGCGGACATGCTCGTCCTCGCGGCCTGTTGTAAGTCCTCGCCAGTGCCTCTGTTACTTCCATCCCAGACCCTGACCATCCTTTGCAGAACGGAGCCGAAGAGGTGTAAATTGCTCATAGCCACTGAGCGTCAAATTAGCCGCATGCCTACATGCTCGTATCGATATTTAAGTCGTCCTGAATCCCTGTCTCGTCTCCCCAACTTACTCAGACGACATGGTTGTCACCGTGATTCCCCTACGACTTGAGGCGAATCAATCTGCAACTGCCATCCTCCACCACATCGAGAACGCGCTTCTAGATGTGCGAGTTCCCCATAGTTTCATTCGTTATGCGGAATTCCGAAGGAGCGTTCGCAACTTGTCCATTTCTCTACCAGCTCTCTACAAAGCTGTGGAAGGCATCACGGCGTCTCAAGCTCACCAACGTTATGTCAATGCTCATCTCGAACATGCTCGACGTTGTCTCCTTTATATTCTCAAGTCTGTCCAATTACATCGTTTGAGCCTCAGCTTAACGTCACTCCGTTCGGTTTGGCTCAAGATCTTTTATCACACTTCTGATGGCCACGACACTCTCCATAAAATATCGCAAATATCCTCCGACATCACGCGATTGCTCAGTGGCAATGCTCTGTGCACGATTGAACGGTACTTCTCTCTCCACATGATATATTTCACTTCATGCTCACCACTCTCCTGCAGGGCCAATGCATTGGGTGCATTATTCGACCCCCCGGTGACCGCCCCGTCTCGACCCTCGTCTTTCATAGCAGCGAACGGAAGAAGACTCTCCACATTGGAAGTCCTACGTGAAATCGAAGTCTCACAAGTCAGACCCAATGATAAGATCATTATGTGGGTTCACGCTCCAAATATCCCTAGGCTCAGCTCACAATGGCATGCTCCTACTCTACAGTTTAATGGGTGCTACCGGCTCTGGTAAAACCACGGTCAGTAACGCGTCGCCCTCGAACGCTTGAAACCACCACAGATATACCGTTTTGCGTAGTTTATCAACACCGCGGTGGGGAGGGATATCGGAGAGGTGTCGCACTCCTTGAGGCCGTGCACTCGGCGTCCCCAAGTATTCCGGTATCAACATGAAGGACGGTCTGTGGTATTCATAGATACGCCCGGGCTCGACGAAAGCTCTGTCCGCGAAGCCGAGGTGATGACTACCCTCAGCTCTTGGCTGGATGATCTGTGAGTCAAACACCCTATCCCTCTCANTCCAAAACCGACGTTGGTTACCACCCTAGACACTTGCGTCAAATATCACCATCTGGTCTCTTATACCTCCACAACATGTCTACGAATCGCATGTCCACTTATCACTCCGCCTTGCTCTCGAAAATGTGTGGCACTGATGCACAAAATAACGTCGTCATCGTCCCGACGATGGGCCAGGAGCTCGGACCTGCGGACTATCAAACACGTCTATTAGAGGTTGGAAATTACTGGGCACGCGCGTTCGGGACTCCTTCCGTCAAGACATTTGACAATACGGTCGCATCGGCTTGGGTCATCCTTGACTCCTTGGACAACGCTTGTCCCCTCCAAGTTACCCTTGAGATGGCCTCCTCTGGTACCCACATCGGCGATACTTCTGTTGGCCGTTTCCTCCTTGAATGGCTGGGAGTCATGGCCACGAAGCTAAAAAANGCGCCTTACCCGGACGTCACATTTTTGCAGGCGGGCTTCGAGTTCATCTGTCGGAGAAGAAGTCCTCAAGATTGACCTACGAGCCATCTTGGCTGCTATTGAGAGATTGAAGGGCACGGTCACGGCTTCACCCAAGCACAAAGTTCCCCGCATTGCTGTCTCTCGCTCGACAAGGGACCAGTTTACCTCACCTGAGGGCCCAGACCCAAGTGCGCTTATCTCACGACTGTCATCCGAACTACAATACTTGAGCATTCTGGAGGGACACGTTCCGACACCATATGTCTCCACAGGGATAATGATGGCTTCGGAGCTTCTACATGATCTAATGGTCAGCACTTTTCATCTTAAATCCTGGCCATCTGCCCGCGTTGTCTGATTGACATCCTCCAGACGTCGGAGTCTTTTCATATGCCTGTGGCTCGCCTTCTCCAGGATACACAGGGTCTCATTGCTGTAACATTGGATGCTGTTCTTCGAAATGCGCAGCCCGGCCTTGAACACGTTTGGACGCCGGTACTGGAGTGTGTTTCTCTTCCTCCCTTGAACCAGGATAGTGCCGCTCATGTCCCTTCAACGGCAGTTCCCTCGCCTTTGCCAAACCTTTTATACAGAACATAGTCTCCGGCGCCAATTCTCAAGTCTCAATCAATGATTACTCGGCATTGGCTTCATGTAGAGTGACAGTGGGTCTCGCCTGTGTCATCCTAGGCGTGCGCACGTCTACCCACACGACCATCCGTGCTTGTGCTAATCTGTGATAACCAGGAAGATCTTCTTGCCTTGAAACCCCAATGACCGGACTTCGTGCCTCCATGGACACCTTTCCTGTTGTACCTTCTGGGTCTTTGCTTTGTTCAAGACATCAAATTATGGAGTATTCTTGTCGTCCTTATCTTTGTATGATATCATAACCCATGTAAATCCCTCAAATGTGCGTTCTCTAGCACTTTCCTGTTGCCCATGCGCCTTGCTTCAATCCGCCCCGATCCGTTGGCTGGTGACAACCGCCTCATGTTGACCATGCATTCCATCTAGCGCCCAGTTGACTATCTCCCTCCCGCAATCCAGTCGTCCACCTTGCCATCCCAGTTTCGCCATCAAAAAACCGACAGCATTCCTATCCCATTTCCCGGTGTGTCCTTCCTGATACCTTGCGAATAGAATCGAGCCGATCGACTGCTGACAATACAAGCACCTGCTGCTGTAATTTCTCCGCATCAGCCTTTCACCCGTGGAACATGCCCTTGCCTGCCGTCTTTATAAGAGCAGCACGTCAGAGACCCAACATCACCCCCATCTATATCCATCATGTCCTTCAGTGCATCTCAGCCTCACGAAGTGGTCAACCCTCGGTATGAAGGAGTTATAAAACTTGGATGTAAGCGCGATTTAGCTTCCAACCGGGCCGTATTCTCATCTGACGAACGTCTTTCATCCTTGATCAGCACCCAGGGCGCCTCCCTTGCATCTTGAATCAACCCGACCACCGCTGCCCTCGCGCCCCAACGATGCCTCTCGTAGTGCAACTGGCTCATCTGTATTACTTCTGTACGAGATCAAGCGCCTGTTACTCGACCCGAGGCAACCTCACAACCTCGTTTGCTCTCGTAAACTTCGGCGGATCATGCAATCTCTCGGGGATTTGCTTGCCTACCTCGACAACGATCTTAATGGTACACCCATATCCCCTACACCCATTCGACCAAGAACACATTGGGCACTCTTAGACGGTGCCTCCGTCAAGCTCCAGCGCACGCTGGACAGCCTGCGGCTTTACCAGGTCTCGCTGCGGTACACGCCTATCAGGAAGTTGTGGCGCAAAGTATATGCACAGAGTGGGCAATTGGACATTGTCATTGAGATGTTGGGTGGTCTTGCCTTCGACCTCAACCAAGTTTGCTACAACAGTTCGAAGCTCGTGGTCAAAGGGTAAGCCCCTCTTTTGATCAGGTCTAGGACTGAAATGACATCCAGAGCTAGGCCTTTATCGTTGGACACAACCATGAAGCTTGGATTTTCACCAAAACAACGTTCGAGTCCCCAATCCTCCCTCTTCAATAGCCGCAGGAGCGTCCCACGCGTATCCTCCCCGCTGGCTGAACCTTGGTCCAAGGTATTCCAATGCTTGTCTCGATCGTGGACACACTTTTGACCTGTACTAACTTCTAGGGAACGATCCTGTCACCAGGCGTCATCTGCGACACGCCCGATGTCATGTATCCCCCTTCATTGAGGTCACCTCTTTATCAAGCCCAGCTTTACCATAACCGTTCATCCTCGTCGTTGAACAGCATGAACTTACTTACCACGGACAAGATCATTGTGTATGTTTCATTGCGTAGTCGGCGATCAGTATGAACTAATATGTTATGCAGTGTGATGGGTCCCACCGGCGCTGGAAAGAGCACAGTGAGCTATTGGATGCTCCTATGCACAAGAAGCTGACATTCGTTCTCCTAGTTGATCAATACTGCTCTTGGGAGGATGGGAGCGAAAGTCTCCGACCAACTTGATTCATGCACACACGATATTCAAGCCTACAGGTGTAGCAACCCGTACAACGGCGAACAAGACATCGTCCTCGTTGACACCCCTGGATTCGACGATACCTACCGAAGTGATGCGGACATCCTTCAGTCCATTGCAGACTGGCTCAACTCAACGTAAGCCTATTCTATCAGGCATTCGTCACCTCACACATACACATCTTTTCTCAGCTACCAGCGCCGAATCTTGATCTCTGGCATTCTTTACCTCCATCGACTGTCCGATAATAGGTTCGCCGGAGCGCCCCTTCGCAACCTCAACGTCTTCAACCATCTCTGTGGTTCTAACGCCCTCAAGAATGTTGTGTTAGTGACGACAATGGGCGATGACTTGGAGCTTTCTGTCAAGAATCAACGTCTGAGGGAACTTCAAGATGTCTACTGGCGCGAGATGATTGGTCATGGATCGCGTGTCCACGATTTTGACTTGACCTCCAAGATGATATGGAAGATAATCGATGGAATAGGCATCGGGCTAACACAACCTGAACCTCTTCAACTCCCCAAGGAGATGGTTGACCAAGGGAAATCTCTGTTTGAGACAAAGGCTGGTAAAACGCTTTTCGGCTGGTTGGAGGGCTTTCTGAAGGAACTCGGGGAGATAATTCAGAGACTAGAAGAAAGCCTGAGGCTACGAAATACTCGGGGTTCACCTTTCCGCGACATATCTCCCAGTCAAGCCGCCGCCGACTCACAGACCTCCCTCGCTCTGAAGACGGAGAAGCTCAAACTCGAAGCTCAGAGAGTCACCGTCCTTCAACAACGCGAAAAGCTTCGTACATATCCATCACCGGCTCGACGATTCACAAACATGATCAAGCGAAAGGTTGGGGAACGTGTCTATCGACACCGGGGGAGATCGGCTCCTCACACCAGGGACACGAGGCTGCTACCCGAGCAAAAAGCTAGGGCAATCACCATTGCTGAAGACCGCTTTCAAGCTGCTTCTTCTGATGAAGTACCAGCCGCTCTGCCCGACCTTCGTGCTTGTTTTGAGATCGTCCCCGAGATACTTAGTTCTTTCAAGGTTCAGTATCTCCTTGATTATCCCTCCGAAACAAAACTCAAACCTTCTGTATAGACCTCCCACA
The DNA here is from genome assembly GCA_029747585.1 of Pleurotus djamor. Taxonomy (NCBI): domain Eukaryota; kingdom Fungi; phylum Basidiomycota; class Agaricomycetes; order Agaricales; family Pleurotaceae; genus Pleurotus; species Pleurotus djamor. The sequence goes on along the minus strand of JAPEVF010000211.1, from coordinate 55,190 downwards.
TATCCTCTAACATTGTCGTCAAACTTCTCAACGATCTTATCACGTTACTCCCAGCCATCGTGGAGAAGTACAATGTGCACAGGAAACTAGATCTTGACCTTCTCATCATACTCAAGCATATGAAAGAGTACGCCTACCCTACTCTCTGACTTTGCACTCTCATAAACCATGACGACACGCTGTCTCTAAATTTATAGGGAGCTGTCTTCAGTTCGAGATGTGATCCACAAGTTCTCCTTGGATAAGATGGCTATCAACATGGACTCGAATGGATATAGACTGATTCTTTCTTGCAAACGGACAGTCAAGAATATCTTTGATGCTCTCGAGGTCAGCTCTTTCTTTCGAGTTACTCTGAACTACCCTGATCTTTGCATCATGCAGATTGATTGTGACCTGAACTCGTTTTCCTCGTCTACGGGTTCTATCGACTCCATCATGTCAGCGACTACTGTATAGTTCATTCCCGGTCTATAATCTTTTGTATTCCTCCGCTTTTGCACTTATCACATCCCCTCTTCACCTTCGTACTGGCTTATACACCGCGTCCTGCATCGCGTGATGATATTATGTATATACTCTATGATTGAAATATCAAACCTAATAATCCACAGACCACTTCGGGCCACCTTTTCCCTCAGCGAAAATTCGTATCCGACGTGGTATCTTCCGCCTCGCGCACAAACGAAAATCAGTTCTCAGACGTATGGCACTCGCTCGAGGCTTGGTGGCAGCCTGGATGGTGGTTAGCGACGTGCTCATGAGGACGAAGTAATTCCCCTGTCCTCCTTTTGGAATCAGGAGACTGATGGTATCCCCTATTCCCTTTTGGGGCACGAACATTGTTGGAGCGCCGAGATCGCTTGCACCTCAATCACACTTGCACCAAATTACCGGGGACGAGTATGTCAAGTCTGAGCATCGCTGAGAATGACGACGCGACTTCACGCCAAGGTCTGTAATGTACCAAGTCGTGCTGCTTAGAAGATACGCCGTCGATCTGATAAGTAGCTCAAAAGAATCTCATATACAGGGTATTCCATGGGATGTCCTCAAACATATCTTGCGAAGAGCTCAGATTCCCGACCTTCTCGCGCTGATCTCCACATGCCGGCAGTTCTATGAGCTATCGTCAGATGTCACCATCCAATACGCCGTTGAAGCTTACCTTGCTGGTGCCAAAGAGATCACTTACGACCTCGTCCCAGGGAACGTAGACGCACTCACTAGGACCTCATTGCCAGAGAGACTGGACCTCCTGCGGCGCTTGGAAGAGGCTTGGCGCTCGCTCTCCCTTACTTCCTGGGAGAAGATTGATGTATCCCAAGGAACCAGTGAATTTCATGGACTCAGTGGTGGTGTCCTTGAAATAGGCGAAGCTTCCTATTTTGGGGATGGATCTACTACTGCGGTGAATTATGCATTGCTTCCTGGTCTTGGTTTTGGCCACACAAGGTGGACGTGGAAACGGTTGGACATTGGCGGGACGATCTGCTCTACAGCTATCTCTCTCTACGAAAACGACTTAATAGGTGCCGTCACGCGGTAGGCTCTCTTCCCCAACTCTCTTCGTGACCCTGATGGAGTAGATGCAGAAACCCTCTACCGAACGACTTGGATCAAGTGATCATCGAGATACACCTCGTCCAAGCGACGACCGGCCTACCGCATCCCTTCGCATCGCGTTCTCCTTTAACGGGGNCCCAATTATCCTCATCAAACGTTCATGAAGTACGGAGCAAGATTCTCGGAGACCATATTACTGTAGTCGTCTCGTCCCTTGGGCTTAGTGACGACCATGACTGCTTCCTCGTCTTCAATTGGGTGACTGGAGAATTAATATTGGTCAGACAGATATTTGAAGGTGACGATTTAATCGGCTAATGGTGATATCCCCAACAGGACCACACAGCTACATCATGTAGCGTCTACAGAGGGGTCGCATTCTTGTCCGAAAGTATGGTTGTTATCACAGATACCTCCGGGACACCTTCGTTGAATCTATGGCACCTTCTTCCAAATCCACGGTATATTGGGTCGCTCCTCTTCCCACCGCTCCAATTTGGCTTCCTCTATGACATGTGCGATATACAAGATGAACCATGCTTGTATTCCAAGCATTCCCCCACCGCGCCGTTCTACCCCGCCGTTCGCTACAACCCAGAAGACGCCATTATGACTATCCTTGTATTTCTGGGCCTGGACAAAGCATACTTCGTTGCGAGCCGTCGGAAGCTTCTTGAGACCGCAGAGCGTCTCTATAAGTTGCCGCCGACGGATGAACCACCGCAATTGGAGTATAAGGAATGGAGTGCACACGCTGCGCGCTGGATTCCGGCAAACGAATTCGCCACAGATTCTCCGATGAGACACGGAGGCCAAAGACTGGTCGCGATCCGAGAGAATGCGCCAGAAGAGGGCTCCAAGTTCATCGTATACGACTTTAATCCATTTCACATACATAAGTGGGCCGATGAGCTCTCTGATATTGATATGGAGGACGAACGTAGCTACTCCTTTCGAGAAACTACTTCCACTTCGTCACAGAAACCCCGTCTTTTATGGAAGAAGACCGCTCAAGAAATATCCGAGAACCTTCCCTTTTTATCCTCTCTTGAGGATGAATTGCCGTACATTCTGTATGAAAGCGAACAAACATTCAACTATGGGGCAGTGTGGACAGACGGAGAACGGGTCGCTGGAGTGACAGTGCGTGAATTCATTGCTTATCCGAGGTTATTTCTGAAAGCTTGAATGCCCATGGCCAGATGAATGAACGGTATCAAGCTTTATCGATTGATATATTATCTATGTGCTAGGCTAGCATGACTATCCTGACTCCTGCTTGAGCACCCGGAGTCCCCACACGACCCCTGGGCCGCGTTGGCCATTAACCACTAGTCCGACCATCCATGATCTACCGATCTGGTGTGGAATTGCGTATCGATTTTTTTTCTGGATGTGGTACCATTGATATGCACACACCATGGGGAAGACTACACTTTCCAAGCCTTTCACTACATGGTAGGCCGCTTTAAAGGTCACCCTCTCAGGCTCACTTCGTGCTGGCCCTTCTTCACAGCTACTTATCATATTCTTTCTTAAAGATGAAGATATCCGCCTTCGCGCCATCGCTCTCCTCAGTGTTATCGCTGCTGCTACCTCCGAGGTCGGTAGCCGAGTCTTCACCTCAATTGTCGGCTAACTTTGCATCTTAGATGACCCACCGACCCACGTACAAGTAGTTCAAGATATCATTCAGACGCTTTCTATCGATGTGATGAAGGCAGATCTCAGCAAACTGTCTGACTTCCACACTAGGTATAACAAGTCCTCTACAAGTGCGGCCGCCAGTGAATGGCTCTTCAAATATGTCACACCAGTACGTTCTTCCGTTCTTCGCGTTGTTACCACATCTGTAGGGACCTAACTGTCACTGATTAGATAGCATCAGGGCGCCAGGACTTCACTACACAAGCCATCCCGCGTTCCCTCAGAAGTCCACGATCGTCAGATTCAAAGGACACAAAGACCCCAAAGGACCGGTGACTAAACCGTGACTATTATTGGCCGTGAGTACCCTGCTCTTCAAATTATCACCGCGTGGATTTAGGCTAACTCTGCTGTGTCAAGTGCGGATATCCTTGCTCTGATCATGCCTCCTGGTACCGTCAGGGGTTTCCAACATCCATGCCGTTCGAAGGGGCGAAACCCGCTCTTCCACACCGTCAACGACACGCCAAACGCACCTGGTTTCTCATGGGAGCATTCTCGCCAATTCGCCAAGCTAGCAGTTGCATTTGCGTACGAATTGTCCGCGTAGAGGCTCTTGTCACCGACGGATATAGAGTAAATACAGGGGCTATCCATTGGTATACATCCAGAACGAAATCTAAAGTACAGGCTGAGCTATGAAAGAGTGTATGTCCAACAACAGCATAGGTATGGTAATATCACAAGTTCGAAAAGATAACGAAAAAAGTCGTGACGGCATTAGTAATAGTAAGCACTTCAGCTCCATTTAACGAGGGTTCCCTATAACGACACTCCCATACCCACGTCCACCCCACGGGTGCGACTTGCCGTGAGCAATACCAACGAACGGACTAGGCTTCAGCGGAATATATTCCGCACCCATGCTACCCACACCAGCAGCCCCATACCCATAACCATAAGAATAGTCTTCACCATCCCCGCTCCGTTCCAGTCTATCATCGTTGTCATCTTCGAGCGAGCCATTGACCATCGTATCCACCTCACCATCCCCTTCCAAGGTCATGTCTTCCTGAGCCCACCTAACAAGGCGATCTTCTCCTACGCGGAACCCTTGGCTCCCGACCGTAGGCGTTCCGGCATGAGGAATAGGCGGTGAGCGCCTAGCTTTGATCTTGAATCGTTTGAGAGGAGAATTTGCGATGGGGATGAACAACAAGGGACGGAGGGGTGCAGGGAGGATGGACGGTCGATATATGATCAAGAGGCACAACGCAGTGATGGTCAGGCTAAGAGGACATCATTAATCTAGAGGAGATGTGTCCCGTCAAAAGGAAAGAGCTCACCCGATGAAAAGGAGGACTTGGACAATATGATGCCGCGACGGTTGCTTTGGAGAAACCAGTTCTCCCTCCGGACCGCCTTCAGAGTCCCCTTCGGTATTGCCATCGTCCATGGCATGAACGAGAGACTCTGTGGCCGCACGGGGACAGGCATGCTGACTCTCCCAAAGGAAACTATGGATCAGAGTGTCCCCCTGGCGCTCTTCCGTCAGAAACGAGGGCGACGTCGATGTCTACAGAAGAAAAACATGGGTAAGCAAGATGATCGGTCCGACCAAAGCAAGCAGGGCGGGGACAAATTAAGGAACGGAGCGACATTACCTGTGTCAGCCTGGGGTTACATTTGAAATGCACCTTGAATACGGTGCGTGAACTCGAGGCTTCGTCTGTTGATGCAGTCCAAAGGAAGGGGAAGGATTCTAAGTAGAAAAGGGACGGTCGTAAGCGAAGTTTTCAACAGGCTTTTGAAATGCAGAGTTGATGTGCCATGATGGTAACTGTCGGGTTGAGAAAGGGACCCACCGATATCGGTACCGCGCTGAGGTTGGTCAAGGGCTGCTTCATGATTATCACCACCTGTAATTCGGCTAGATAAACAAAACAAATCTTCGGGATCATTGATATTGCCCTCACCTGCTGTCAAGCAAGTCCACGTTGGCTGAGCGCATTTCTGATATCCAGCAAGAATAACATAAACCGATTCGTCAAAAACGGACAGCAGGACACATAGCAACTCACTTCTACAAATTGGAGTGCTCTCTCTTCAGGAGAACGTCCGAAATCGAAGATATATCGAATATTCTCCGGTACCGTGCCCTGCTCCTCATCGTCACCAGCGAAACCGTCTAGACCAGCCTGAACGATTCGATCTACCACTTTTGTCGGTGCACCTCGTCCAATGAGCGGGCACAAATCCACCAGGACACCTCTTCCACTATCAATCTCTTCTTTGCTGGCCCTTGTCCATCCCTTCCAGCCAACCGCATGCTTATTATTACGAGGAAGAGGCTCGCCCCATGAAATTTTACACCCACGCCTCGTTTCAGACCTAGTTGATAATCCTACGCTGATGGGGATTCCGTGTGCGATAAGGGCAGAGAAACCGAGCTCGACGATGATAAAAACAAGGAAAGATGGCAAGCCTCTGGGTATCATGGAGGGTCGTGATGAGGGTGTGAAGGCAAGCACTGATGAGAGAGAGTACGATACAAATATAGTAGCTGAGATAAATAGGAATTTATCCGAAAGGCATGGGATCACAGAAAATGTTTTGCGGAGCTGTCTCCTCTGCGCCGCCCCCATTTGGACAGCCTCATGATCAACTCATGCAAGCTTTCACAACTGCTCGACAGCTCGCTGGCACAAATGAGCAGGATCACTAGTAAGTGGGTATATATCACGAAACCACGCGAGGATGTTATGGATGTGTGGGTCGTATTCGTTTCAAAGCACATTGGATTTTTTTNCTTCTGACAGCCTGAGTAGCGTACACGAGTGGAGAGACCAAAGCAAAAAAGCCAAGCAAAAGACAAGGGAAACCGGAGTTTGTGCATAAGGTGGGTGGGGTACCGTAGAGAAGTTGCTGTCGCCATACCCAAGTTGCTTGGGATGAGTAGCAACATGTGTCTATATGAGATGAATGGGGAGAGATGGAGTCCAAGGAAACCTGTAACGAATGGATGCGAGTGATGCGTAGCGACGAGGCCGAAGGTTTTTGGGGATACGTGAGAGGGTGGGTGGATGTATGTACATAAGCGGATCGGAGGAAGATGGGAGGGTGGGCTATATATACTCAAATAAATAGCACTTAAAGATGAATCTCAGATGTAAGGATAACAGGAGACAGATAGATGAACTCACTGCTCAACGGGGTGCCTAGTATCCTGGCTCATCGACTTTACGGTCAATCATCGTTTCCACTGAGATGGCTACGCGATCGTTGGATAGACGCTGTGACAAGAGAAATCAGTATTGGGCAATACGGCGGCGATAATGCGAAACATAGCCGTAAGATGGCGAAGAAAAATTAAAGGGGAAAAAGAAAATGGGTGAGAAGACGAGTGGCGTGTGGTCGTAAGGACGGGCGGGGTTGGGAAATCATGGAGTAGGATCGTGAAACGGAAGCAGATGTATACGAGATGAGTGTACACACCTTCTCGCTCGTAGGGAGAGATCGCTCAGGATCATATCGGTTAGATTGGTGCGTAATCCTCGACAGGTGGATCGACACGGGGGTCTCATCGACCTTATCCCGGAGACTTTCACGAGCATTGAGCCTGAGAGAAGGTTAATTAAAGGGAGGATAGGGAAGTGAGAAATGCACTCACGATGCAAGGTACGAGTTGAGATACACTAGGGAAGCGAAGCGGGGAATAAGCGTCCGATAGATTGACCCACATACAGGGGTGCGAGAACTTACGTTTGCTGAGGAGGAGATAGAACGCGAGGAAGACAAAGTTGTCTGGCATGGCAATGTACTAACGTGACATGAGAACGAGCATTCGGTCATGAAATGCCAAGGACTCTCACCGTGACCATACCAAGGGTAGCATCGACGAAGACGATGAAACCAGTGTTGATGATGTAGAGCATCAACACTCGGATGAGGGAATCCGTCCTTTGAGACATTCGTCAGCGAGTTTAGTAGGCATGCAAATGATTAATGCGCACTTTGTGAAACCGGTTCGCGACCTATAGAGGTAGAAGCATAACGCGAATGCGACACCACCATCGGAGACGGTCCCTGCAGCGAAATTGAGGTAGAACAGAGTCTACAATCGATGCACATTAGCCACAGCTGTCTCGTGCTATGGACCTAGGGCATACCGAAAGATCGCCGAGTTCCAACCATGAGTTGAGTTTGAATGCCTTAGCAGTGATCACTGAAAGAATGCTGGGTCAGGGCGAGACAACAATAAGGATATTAGAACACGCTTACCGAGTCCGCAGACTATTTACGCCGGTGACACCGACAATCAGCGACTAGAAGGGCAGCTTTGGAATCGAGGCTACTTACTCAGATCGGTCAAGGAGACAGCGACCTATCGGCGATGCGACAGCGGTCAGTCAAAAATATCCTCACCAAAGGCGCGGAGAGACTCACAATGAAGCCGGTTATGAACCAGTTGCCGCTTACTGTTGGACGCGTCAGACGGCACACGAAGCGAAGCTTAAAATTTCTGCTTACATCTGAAGACACGACGGGCGAACATGCTGCATGGAGGGGAATGAAGGTGTCAATTTTGACCACACGGGGTACTCCGAGTGATACTGACCTCCGGATAATGAAATTGCTGATGGACTAAAAATAGATTTAGGTCTTTCTCATTCCGATGGGGGATTCGAGCTACTCACTGTAATGGCGACGTGGATCTGAAGGGCGAAGAAAAATTTAGATGACACGATGCGCGTCGCGGAGGGTCGAGGGGGCTTACGATGACACTCCATATTGGGACAAGGACAGCCAGAGGGTTTGCGTAGTTGGTAACCAGATAGTAGTACAATATATGGCCGTCCAGCACCGAGTCAAAAGTGTCCAGGGCCCTACGAAGCAACCTATCAGCATGGCGGCGAACATCGTTGGGCGATAAGCGAACCATAGGAAGGCAATCTAATTCACAGACAGCAGATTTAACCATTGAAGCACTCTCGACACTGAGCACACTCACGAGCGTCTTGAAGGTTGGCCTGTCCTTCGATCCCTTTGAGAAGTAAGCAAACGTTTGCATGTTTGTAACGCCGTATAGCCTGCATCGTGTCGCGTCAACAGACCCATCTTCATGATATCGAAATCACGAGAAAGTGGAACTCACGCAATGGCACAAATTCCACCAATAAGCAGCGAACCAAGTGTGCTATCGAAGGACATTGAAGCAGCCATGGCAGCGGCAGCGGCTGCCTCTGCGGATGAAGCGCCAGGTGCGGACATGATCGTCTACGGTGAAAAAATATGAACAAGGGGAAGAGAAACGAAGGCTGGTCGTGGTCGAAGGGGCTTGTGGGGGAGGGGGGAGACAAGCTACGGCTCTCCTTGTGGCGGTCACATTATATCGGTCGGTAAAAGCCCAAGATCACGATCTCTGAGACATACAGTTACGCTAGGGACCCTGCACAAGGTTTCTCTGGCGAAACTTCTTCATGCCTGGTGAAATCAGGAAACACATCCCCACGCTCTGGTGAGTTTATCCATAAACGGAAGGACCACCCTTCCGTACCTGCAAAAAAAGCAAAGCATCCCACCTGTCGTTCGAGACACAGGTTCGCTCGACGTCCTCCTGCGGGCACGGGTATCGAATTTGATAAGCTCAGACTAGCTTATTCCTATCGGTGCAGCAAGACAGCCAGCCGCGAAACCGGGGATTTCGTTGACCCTTGCATTCCGTCGCAAAGCTTGCAGAGGAAAAAAATCAAGCTCCTTCTGAGTTTCGAAACAGGATTCTGGCTGCCAAACCCACCCTTCCTCGACTACTGTCCCCGAACAATGTTCAAGTCGAAGTCCTTATGTTCAATCAATTTATCTGATAATCTAGAAAAACTTCGCGGGAGA
>JAPEVF010000211.1:0-46081 GCA_029747585.1 Pleurotus djamor | reverse complement strand
CCCTCACCACCATGATAATTTTTCATTGATATCATGGCTTGATGTTGACGCCATATCTATTGCACTTCAACGGAATTGATATTGCGCTGCGTATGTGGCAAGAAAATGAGTGTTGCTGTTAGGCTTAGCAAACGCCGAGAGACCGAGGATTCCACCATTCCCACTCTTCCGAATCCACGAAAATGAATGAATACTCACTGGAGAAACAACGGCGATGTTCATACGCGTGAACCCGGGGGAAAATCTTCAACCTTCGAGAGAACCCCGCCCATTGATGAATGGACACACACTCAGTTGAAAATTTCTCTTCCATCACCCAACGGGCGCTGGCCGAGCCCTGTAAGGCCTTTTCCAACGTTAACCTGCAATCGGTGTGACGAAAAGTCCATTGATCAAAGGATAATGCTATTATACACATGAATTTGCTGATTAGCTAGGAAAGAGAACATAACGCAAGAAAGCCTAATGAAACCAACGAAAGCGATGTAACGCACGAATGCATGATCTCAGAAAGATGATCTATAAATCTAATGCGAGATAACCTTGAGAGCTTGCTCAGACCGTGGACGRATGTCAACTTGGAATGGATCAGGTATTCTAGAAAGGAAGCAAAGTCAGTAAANTGAGCGATCCCTCTTGCAAAGGGTGGTAAAATCAAATAGTGTAATGATGGCGAATACGTTTCTGATACAYCTCAAGGATGGGGTGCAGANTATGAAAGCACCGACGTATGTCCATGGTTCCCAGATGGGGGTGGCGGATGAGCAGGGACGAAGTACGAGAGGGAGMARAGGAACGGACGAAAGGYATCTCGAACGAAACCCACAAGGGCGTTCACCCAATGACCCCCATCGTAAGGAACAGTCCCCGAAAGACAAAAAAGGGACACCACCACGAGTTTACACCAGTCAAGAGAWAAGYACGTACCTGAAAACCGAATTGTTGTAATCAACCTTGGGTTCGATGATATTACCAAAGTCGTCAACGGCCTTGCCGATATCCAGAGTTGCAAGCATGCAAGCCATCAAGTACCAGAAGGAAGCTTCGGTGAGTTGAGCACCAGGACAGCGTCTGTTACAAAAGAGGAAAACGAGTTTGATGTCAGTGTCGAGGTCGTCCACGCGAGAGTTAAGGCACGACCCCAAGARAAGCAAAGGGCTACCATGCCGAGCGAAAAACCACAAGGTTGCATTGCGGAACCGCACGTCGGTTACGCTCRCCGTAGGCGTCGGTGACCCACGATGCAACATGAAATCCAGAAACCCACGCATCCCCTTCACAACGCGCAACYACRGATAAAAATGGAACAAAAAAAACTCACCTCCGTCCGAACCCAAACACGAAATTCCTGGGGTCCATCCTCTTCTTCGTCACCTCATCGACTTCTTCCAAGAACCTCTCCGGCACGAATGCATCAGCATTGGGGAACAACCTCTCATCCCGTGTCATAGCCCTGYATACGGATCATCCCAGTATATCGCCAAAGCAACGGCCAGATCCAACCCAGCCCGAATCCCGAGGTAATAAATTGAGNTTATGATCATGCGATCGTAAGGCATTAATTGAAGATAACGTTATTGAAGAGGGCGTCGAACCAGGGGTGCAGGCCAGGCGCAATAAAAATCGTCGCAACAGCGGCGCAGGCCGAGGTGATAGAGGGTGAGCGTTGCAGAATGGAGAGATGATTGCGATGGAGACGACCGATATGAGATGTGAAAAATAACAAGAACGAGAACAAACATGAGCAACACGTAGCCAGGGAGTAGAGTAAACAGCCACGTACCAAACATTCGCGAAGATCTGCACAAGGTCACCGTGGATAAAACCGTCCGGCGCCGCGTAGTGTGAGAAGAAAGGCGAATTCGTGTCCACGAGAGCATATGTATCGTTCGAGGTTAAAAGGTTCATATGGAAAAAAGAAGCAAAGAAACATCATGAGCAATTCAAGAATTCCACGGAGAGGAGTGTGAAGTGAACATTTCGCCGAATATAAGAAGGTGGGGTGTGCCACAAGGAAAATGGAACTCACCAGAGAACCCTTGGGGATGAACATGCCATTATACACATCGTCTTCCATAAGGCGGTGAGGTAAGCCTGGTACAGGATGGGTTAATATGACTGAATAGATTGATGGCTCAAGGGAACGTACTGAGGGGTACTGGGGAAGCCCAGCGCAGAGTCTCCTTGTATACAGCTTCGACTGGGGTAACCGATTTAGCGCAGGTGGAATAAGGTGAAAAGGACACGACTCACCATACGGCAGATTAGGCCTGTCTGCGAAAGATGGCATGCGATCAGCACCAACGATGGTATCGAGCTCCTTCTGGGCTTTCGCAAGCACCTCAGGATGTTTTGCAATCGCCAAAAGAACATGCGAAACCGCGGTAAGGGTAGTATCAATGGACGCCGAATACATCGAGTTTGCCGTCCATTTGAGATCAAACTCAAAAGTATCTGATTTTTTGCCGTCTTCCTCGTCGAGAAGGAGCATGGAGCAGAACGATGGGATAGCGGTGCCGTTTTGGAGCGAAGATTTGACGTATTCATAGGGCTTGTCGACGAACTCTTCCATTTTGGCCTTCCATGTCGCGGCTTTGTGCAGGAAACCGGATCCTGGAGCCCAAAGAGGGAGTTTCTTCACTGTATACGCGTGGTGTAAGCGCGGAGGCTAGAGATAGCTTGCAATTACTCACAGGAAGGAATGAGATCAACTGGCCAGATTCCACCACCAGACGCGATATGGTTAGCCAAAAGATCAACACATTCATCGGCCAATTGCAGGAACTTGTCGTCGTTGGAGCGAACTTCATAACCATAGACCGTGAGGAGAGTGAGACTTCCGGCGTAGCTGCGATGCGAGTTCCTGTGAGTGCGATAAACCCATTAAATGAAGATATACGCGCACCGCTTGACATGGTTGATCCAATCAGAAGGATCCTTGACCAATCGTTGCAAAAANCGACCTAGTCCCGACTTCAATCAGACCATGATATTTGGGAATCGCCTGGAGACCGAATGCGCGGTGCAAGAGCTTGCGCTGACGTCGGCTTTGATCACCATAGGGTGTGAAAGCAACCTTGATTCCAAAGTAAGATACGGCGTGACAAGCTCCGTTGAAGACGTGAGACACATACCATGTTCTCACAGCCGCAACTACAAGATGATTGGAAGAATCGCAATGCGAACGCGTCGGAATGGATCAGGAATTAGACCTAGAACCACAAGAAGTTACTCACAGCTCGCAGACCATGACAAGGAAGGGCTTGTCAGAGTAAATCGACCCCTTCTTATCCAACAACTCTGAGGCCGTCTCATACGTATTCAAGAAAACCAGGCCTTGGCCGAAGACGTGCAGATACGAGATATTGCCTATAAAAAGACAGAAGCAGCATCAGCATCATGGATGTTTGCCTACTCGCACAAACAGGCGCCACCGCTGAACGGAAGTATTCCTTCCATCAGTGGCGTGACATAGCCTCCCGACATGGCAGGACACACAAGACAAAAACACTTGACGCCGGGAAGGCTCTTTGAGAGCAGCAGACGAGAAAAGTGCTCACCGAATTCCTTTGCCCACTTCGTTGCAGGTAACCAGAGCTCCTTCGCGGTCAAGTCTGTAACATTTCCGAGTAACGGAACGGGCTTTGGGCCTGGTGGTAATGCCCCCAAAGTCTTTTTGGGCTTGCGCAACCACAGGAAGGCGGTGACGATGAACGCGCTGAGGGCGACCAATGACGAGCCTTGCATTGATGAGGATGATGGAGGGGGAAGGAGAAATGTAAAAGAGTGTCGATGTGCCGCTTTTATAAGCTAGGCTAGTTCATATACAAGATATTGAGGGTCCCTGGTTTGTTCGGAGGCAGATGGTTGGTGTTCTGTTCGCTATGGAGGGTGGCAGGGACGCAAGTCGTTGGCCGTTGACATGAACGAGACTTGGACTTATAAAGTCCTCCATCGCATCGCTAGAAACGACTTGGAAAACACGTGATCGCATCCCAGTAAAGCAAACCTGATCCAGGACGATGGATCCCCTCCATTAATGTGAACGCCGCTGCAACATCTTCAGCTCCGAAGGGTCCCATGTTCCCTCCCACACCGCGCTTCTATCAAGTAGCAAATTTCCAATCCCAGATTCAATACGATAGGCCTCAAAACAGATAAAAAAGTGAACTTTACGAGGAGAGCGAAGGCGGCATCTTGCAGAAAAAGTGCACATCAAGTCAACATTGGCAAGTAACTGATCGACGTCGAGGCAAACGCCAAGGAAGGGTCGATGCTCGGCAAGCGCACCGTTTTTTTCTCGCGTTTTTGCAGGACGCGGCCGGCCACCTCTGGTGTCATCTCGTTTCACAAACGACCACCGTCGATAGGTCTCGCTCACATCCCATTTTTCCTTATTCTAACATTCAGATGACGTTCTAGAGATAATCAAAATCCATGGAGTAACCCGATGAATGCAGCTAACCTCGTGGTCTTGCCCAGCCAGCTCAGATGGCCTAAACGGGGAGAATGGTTTGTCATGTTCAAACATTCCATATACGGCCGCGTGGGAACTGTCCTCGTTTATATCGGCAGATAAATCCGTTCANGGAGTCAAGACTGAGGAATAAGAATGAGAAAGATCTCGTGTTTTTTGCGTATTTTNACGATGAGTTTGGGCGACTTCGAACGTGCAGCATGTCCAACTTTGGATATCAGAGTCAATTATATTTGTACATTTCTGAGTCGTCAGTAACTGAATGATTAGCTCCTGTAGAAGGCGTCAAAGGAAGCTGCGGCGAATGTTGGCAGGTTCATTACGCTTTGAATCGGCGTACAATGATGTGGTAGGACACGGACACAAATGCCTTTCTGGTAAGTAGTCCAGCCACGGACGGAAGAGACAATGTCGGCAACCTCGCATACAAGAGGGTGACATAATAGAGGCTTGGTCGACTGGCAGACGAAGGGTCGATGCAACGAAAGTGCAAGCAAGGTTGGTTAAGCGCCAACGGCGGTCGCTAGTATATAATGGAAATCGATCGTCCGAGAAGGGGCTAGGATTTGGAGCAGTACGAACGGAAGAGAGATCGTGGCCGAAACCCGCCAAATTAGGCACTCACGTGGATTTGTCGCGTCGCGTCGCGCTAGCGCACATCCAGGTACACTCCTTCAAAGCGCTAGTGAGCCTTCAATGTCAATGTTCATGAACCACTGGTCCACACCCAGACCCAGTAAAACAACCGAGCGCCAACGACGCCCAACGTTGTCCATGATGCAAGCTTTTCCTAGCACGTTCGTAACGACGTAAGTTGCTTTGTCGCTCATGAAAGCCAGGGGCCTTTACAGACACGCTTGTCACGGATCGACGCACTGTGCTTTCCTAGCCTCGACGTTCCATGAGTAGTGACGAACTTCATGGAGGTTGTACAAGCCATGTGCCAGGGCCTCTCTAGGAATAGACTCGGTGCAAAATTAGACGTCGTGCATAAAAGGCGACGTAACACGTTCGATTGTCCGTAAACAAGGACAGAACCTCAAGCCATGCGTTTCCTATTGATCGTCGTCAGCGCCAGCATAGCGACTTTGTCTTTAGGATCGATCATCGACCGTACGTACCCTACTTCGTGCTCGAGGCTCATAACCACCTTTCCATTTGATGAGTGATCACACAACATCCTCTGTAGATTCATTAGCTGTTACCAAGAGAACCGTTCAATTCAGAGGACATGAACTCACAATTACCACCACCCCACTTACGACATCTCGTGCTGAGAGGTTACGCAACACCTCCCAGAAAGCCGTGACGGGAGGCGATAGCTTACGAATGGACTTCAATAATCATGATGGTCGCGTCGAAGGACAAGAGAAACGAGCCGCGCCCATAAACGCGTGTACGTCAAACTGTAAGTGACCGTTATATTGTTGAGTGTATGGACGTGTTCATGAAACGATGCACTGACTCACCCTGGTCTGGACAGTCAATATCATCTGTAGCAATCTCGCGCCGACGGTACCCAGTGCAACCGATTGCACGCTCTTGTCAGCGGCGTTACTCAACCTTGATTTGCAGACAGCGGCTCAATCTCAAGGCGTATGTGCCGTGCCCCAGAATGTTAATTGTAAGTACCCCAACTGACTTACCAAGAAGTGCCTTACCACCTCAAAATGTAGGTCCGAACTTCGTCGTAGCTCCATTGACCGAAGCTACCTTCTCGCTGGGAACATGTCTCTTGGGGTTCGCAAACCTCGACACGGTGAATAGCTTTGCATTCTGTGATTTCAGGTTGGTGAGTACTTGAGAGCAGCATTTCGCTCCGATGTATCCACTCACCGAGCGTAATAATAGGCCCAATTGAGCGTACCGATGTTTCAAACGTGCTTTGTGGATCAGCGGACAACGGGAGCCATCGCTGTGTCACCTACTGCACAGTTTGCCGTCGAGTAAGTTGACCAGTATTTGTCTGAACGCGCCCCTGGTGACTAATGGAAACCTTTTCAGACTTGTGCATGCCTAGAGTAGGGCGTGTCGCCTCTGAAGGAATCTTCTCTCGGGAGCTAACCGATACGACCGCTGCCAAATGTGCTATGACACTCTGATCCCATTGAAAAGAGAGAATGTGCGAGCCACAATTGGCTACACTAATTGTACACGTCCAATCGATATCAGATTCTGCCACGAAGGAGGGTTGGGCGGGGGGTATCCACGATCGGTTCCAACTTCGCATGATTTCATTCATGAGATCGCAAGCCCGTGGCGCAACGATAGGAAAATACGAGAAACGAGAATAGAATGCAAACAGCGCTGTAAACTGATCGGAAAGCCAATTGTCAGCATTCATCAGAATAAAAAAGACGGCGGTGGCCGAACAGGTATTTACCCCACGAGAAGGTCAAATTCCTACTAAATGACATCAACATCTTATTCGTGGAAATGATGTGAGGACAGATTTACGAACTTGGTGATAGAAGGTTGTCCAGACGTTGGCGATGGATATCACTGATGAGAAAAATGAGTGGGAAGGAAACATCGGGCGGGGTGGGAGAGGAATGGAAAGCTAACCTGTTAGGAAGATGTAGTACATCATACCTAGGGAGTCTGGTTGAGCTTCGGTTGACATAGTTAGCAATCGGATAGGACTCACCATCGCGCACAAGCAAATCCATCCATGTCGTTGGTGACAATCGGATCCACCTTCGGTGATGTGCTTGATCACGCGACGGAAACTCAGAGTCGTTGGTCATCCTATAGCTCAGTGGGGATGCTCACAGTTCTGAAAGTACCTCAGGACGGTGAGGAACAAGATAACTACAGTGGTGAATCGTCAATTACATGAGAGAGGTAAACGAAGGTTCACTCACCGAATTCAACGATCATGACGGTGAAGTACCCTAGTTGCTTCAGTTGATTCCCGCCCCGAGGATACCATCCGGGAAGGCCGATGACACTTAAGGGGATAACTAGAGTGGAGGATGAGAACGGGCGTTATCAATGATGACGATGATGATGTGATGAGCACCGCTTACACTCGACAGAAGACCGCTGAGCGGAAAAACTGGCAGCAACGACGATGACGCCGGAGACTGCAAGCGCGACCAAGAACCAAGTAATGGTTCTGCTACGTCCCCAGAGTATCCAAACTCGCAGGACCATGTAAACTGTGGGCTGTGATTGAGTGATGGAATAAAGCAGAGAGCCGGAATGCGATGACTTACGTTCCGAGAGGAATATCCCAAAACATAGGAAAGCTGTAACGAGTATTCGACGATTAAGCACCGCCCTTTCCAACATATCGATGCCGTGCGTACCCGCCACTACGTTGTCATTTACGCTATACTGATGTGATGTGAGCCCGTAGGCCAGTTTGTCTATTGGAATCGCTGTGAGTTCAGATTCCTTTATCCACTGAAAGCCAATATTACTCACTATAGACGCTGAGTGGAATGTCGATGAAAGGGAGGTAACGATTCAGGAGGAACAGGACACCAGCGAAGCCTTGGAAAGGTTTACTCCATACAAGGGAAATTTCGAGAGGAAGGGTGAGGAAGTAGTCGTATATCTAGAGAGACTGTTAGCGGCGATCCGATTGAGAATACAGATAAGCCTGACAAGGAGAGTGAGAGAAACGACTTGAACGTGCAGGTCAGCGCCAAGTTTGAGGTGATCGAGGTCCAGAGCTCACCGTGGATATACTGGAATGACAGAGGGTGTGAACAACAGATTATTTCGCCATAGAAGTAAGGTCTCTCACCCTTCCGGTCTCGCATTGGAGAAGGCTGTCAAAGTTAAACACAGTGGGGTCAAGGTAAGATGACGCATCCATCGTACGGGGAGGGTGTCTAGTTGTCAACCCCCCAGCGTGAATTTCACTTTATACTCAGACACAGAATTGACGACAGATATGTCTTCACCGCCGCTGGCGCTGATGGAAAGAAGGCAGTCTGTGATACTTCTGATTTCGATGGTAGATGTCATGGCTATTTGATGGAATAGATACGATGAGTCGGGTTTTTACACGACGACGCCTCCGGAGAGGATTGATCCCAACTTCGACGAGCTGTAAAGATGGGCTCAACTGGCTTCGGTAGAAAAGCGTGTAAGCAACTGCACGGTATTTACTTGTCATGTCCTTACGTACCAAAGTCTGGGATTCGTAAGAACCAGTTCCGTCTCACGCCAACATGGCTAGCAATACCCAAGCGTATCGGAAACAGCTCGTACCACGGTAGGTCACTGGTTCGACCGTTCGCTATTCCACGCGTGCTTCCAGTTTTTTTGTCCAAGTCGGGAAGTCGGGATGAGGCACTGAATCCTCGCCATCAAGACCAGTGTAATATGCGCGTGCGTCCCGTTTGTGACTAGACTCTACTAGGAGGAACGGCCCCGATAACTTCGTAGCCTTGACCGAATTCGACGCGCGGAGACTCGAGAGGATCAGGTATCAATTCCAGTGTTGATTAAATTCGTGAATATCAGCTGAAGCCCACTATCGTAGAGCCTTGCAATTGGAAGAACGTTCATGGTGATGGTATCAGTTGGAAGGATGAATGATTGGCGATTGGACGCACAAGTTCCAACGGGCGCTACATAAGGCTACATACTTACTACTTGAGCGCTTCTCTCCCTTTTGCTCCCTTGAGCTTGATCAGCGACCGTCCTTGTCCTCTTCAGGTCCTCTTGCCAGTACTTACGAGACTCTACTTACGTACTATTACTGACTTGCGACCCTCATGACTTGTCTCGCCTTGTGTTGGCCTTGTGACTGGAACTTCGCCTTCAAGCTTCAAGGTGAAAGACCTCTACAACAGGAACCTACGATCCCTTCAATTATCTGAAGCCAAACCCAAAAGTCAATACCGTTTCTATGATGCCGCTCACTATGAAGGGCTCTAGTTTTCGAACATAAACTCTACGAAAACCGAACAATAACGCGCCCATTGACCACCTCTTTTATCAAGAAAGCCTTTCAGCTTTCTTGCTTAAATAGCGCACGCCGCGCTTCCGCTGTGAGCCGTGCTCTTTTGCTTCCAACTCACATTTCAGCTGGTCTGAAACTACGCCGCTCCTTCAACAGTATGTCCATTGATTCTTCTATATTCTGGACATCTATCGACCATGCTACATCCTTAGTTCCTTTTTTCTAGCTCTGACGATCCTTAAAACAATTTTTTTTCTTCATTTTGCGTTCGCCCCAAGTCTCTAGAGTTTCATCCTTGGAACCCTTCCTAACGAATATAACACTTTCGCAGCTTAACGACATGCCTAGAACCCAAGACGATATCAACGCCGAGAACTGCGTTCTCAAGCACGAATTCATGCAATTCGAGGAAGCTCGTCTTCCCCCCTCTCGTGCGCAGGCAATTGCTCTCCAGCCCGAATGCAACGCCCATTCTGCCTTCTCCAAACTTCCCGATGACATTATCTCAGTGATCTTCGAGCAAGTGAAGAGGCTCTATCTCCAAGACCACCGCAGGGACAAACCTCTCTGGTTGAATGTCGCAAGAGTTTGTCACCGCTGGCATGACATTGCCATGGCAGATCCCCTCATGTGGAATGATGTCGAGCTGAACATGATTCCCAATCATCTTTCAAAATGTCTTCGCCTCTCCAAGTTCGCTCCGTTGACCATTCGATGTCGTAAATCTCCTTTATGCATGCCTGATCACTACAAAGCGACTCAGATAGCGATGTCAGAATTTATTCGGATCGAAGTACTCGACATTGTCGTTGATTCGGTGCTGGCAGCTCGCCACCTTCTACACTTCATCCGATCGGACGATGTATCTGCTCCTCATCTGAGAGCATTCTCTTTAGGCCTTGTTGGCTCTTGGAAGTCGGGCGAAAATGATGTAGCTGGTGCGATTGGAGCTCCCTTCGTGCTATCTAAAAAATTCCTTCGGCGAAATTTTCCTAACCTTCACACCCTGGATCTCGGTTATGGTACCTTCGACTGTACACTCCCATCCCTCCCTTCTCTCGTGACACTCAGTTTCTGCTGTCCACAAACTGCCCTGCTCACCATCCGCGACTTGGCTGACTCTCTTTGCAACACACCCAACCTTCAATTCCTTACCATCAAGAACGCAGCGTTCCATACAACGAATTCGTCGAAAGCTTCCGTTGCGTCGCTGCCTTGTCTACGCTACCTAGAGATCACGACTACGAAACCCCGCATGACCATCATTTTCAATATCATCGACTACCCTTCTACCGCGCGAATCTTTTTTCATTCTACCGGAATGCAAGTGCTCGGACCAGACGAGCTCACAAGACTTTCAATTGTATCCTCGCACGTCTTCACGCCTAATTCGGGCTTTCTTCTCCATGTCTCTTTCTCCTCGAGCCAGTTCCATCTTTATGCCTGTGGAGAAAATTCGGCCGCTAATGCCAAGACCAGAATTCTCGATATTTTGCTACCTCTGGAACAATCTCTTGAGCAATACCTAACGCTTTGCACGGCGGTTCCATTGCGGCAGGCTACTCGACTCACTATTGAAGCATTAGAAGAAAACAAGGTCAACTCCCACTTTCTTCGTAGATTCGAGCGGGTAGAGCGTCTGGAGCTCAGAGAATGCTCCGGCGAAATCTGCGAATCTCTCCTTACAGGACCCGATGGCGACCTTCCCTTACCCGCTCTCGTGAAGTTCCTTTTTCATCGCTGCAACTTTCTTAGATCGCAAAAGAAACCAGGGAGCGACAGCCTTCGCGAAGTGGTCATGCGCATTCTCGACGAGCGACGACGCCTGTCACGGAAGCGGTTTGAGTACATCCAAATAGACCGTTGCTACATTGACAAATGGATGGTCGAGGAGTTTAAGAAACATGTCCATGTTACCTGGGACCACCGACAAACTGAAGCCGAGGAGCCTGAGGATGAGGAATCAGAGGACGAAGGTCAGGAGGTTAGGGTATCAAGGACATACGAAGAAAATGAATGGTATTTAACGGAGGACGGGGAAATCGAGAGTTCGATTATCAATGATGTAAACGAGGAAGATGAAGAGGACTCCTCGGAACCAGGGGAATGTTATGACGCGGAGGAGGAGGAATCAGAGGAATCGGATGCAGAGTGGGAGAATTCATCCCGCCCCCGCAAGCATCGACGCATAGCCTGAGATGTGACGCATGCTTAATGACTCTGATCTCAAATTTTGTTCTACATCCAGTGAATGAATACAGACTGCCCAGATTAAGTCGTGATTTGGCTACTACCACCAGTGTTCAGTTCCTCTTCTTTTGAATCTTTTCACCACAGCTAGATCATGACCATCAAATGGCCATTGCACAAAATTGTGATAGGCGAACACAGGAAGATAAGAGCAGGTAAGTATGTACATATAAATCTAGAATAGAACGGCAGATAAGTAGAGTATATAAAGGGAGTATAATAATTTACATTATGGAAGTCTTTTTGGGAGTTCGTGAGCGTCGTCTGTAAAGAAATGTACTGCGGTTTCATCAAATTTGAGCTTTATACCTAGAATTCGCCCGAATCCTAGCGCCGTATTTGTAGAAGATGAAAGGGATGGGCATGATGGCTACTGAAACCAATGCAAGGAGGAGACCTGCATATTGAAAGCCCATGCCGTGGAACATTTGGTTAACGAACAGCGGAATCATAGCTCCACAGATCGAACGCAGGAACGTCTTTGCAGCCAGAGCTGAAGCAGCGACGTGCGAGTAGGAATCGATGATGTAGGAGTTGGCGGATACGTAGAGGAGGATCATAGCAACTCCGAAGAGTCCTCCTGCGATACACGGGGCTGTGATGGGGTAGTTGAGCGATGATTCGTTGTATGGCCAGACATAAAGGACGCACCAATAAAACTAATCTCGGGGTAAGCGCCAGTGAATGCAAAAATAAACAACGCCGCTGGTAAAATGCTGGGTAGAGAGTTGGAAAACGCACATCTGACTGACAATGAGGTGCTGACTCACAATGATCCAATCATCATAAGGTACAGACGCGCCTCGGGATATACACCATCCGCTGTCGCCTTCCGGTACCATTTCTCTTGGAGAGGGAGGAGAAACATGGCGATGGAGATGCCGATCTAGCCCATGCATTACCATAACATGAGTGACGCAATATCAGTGTGGAACCGAATAGAACCGTACCATGATGCTAACGAAAGTGATACCGGTAAGACCGGCGCTGAATCCTCGGATTTCTGCGAAAGCGATGGGGAAGGCGAAGAACAGAAGATCTAAGACAGGATAGTAAGCGGAAGACAAACAGAGTGTGTAGCTAATTCAGCAACGTACACAAGATGCTGTAAACAAATGATAGATCTGTGGGTCCAGTCAATCAAGAGGGGTTCGGTCATCGTGCTGAAAATACTCACAGATGGACATGAAGATGACCACCGGCTCGGTCACAAGCATAGTCAACGGGCGTAGAAGAGCGACCTTAAGGCTCTGCGAGAGTGGTACACGGTGGAACTCAGCCTCGGTAACATAACTGTCGTCGCCGGTTTCTTTTCTTAACCTTGCGGCTTTACGCTTCAGCAGGAGCGGGGCCAGTGTTTCTGGGATGAACAAGGAGAATGCGAAGCAGACCCCAACGAGGATGAACAACACCCAATCTAGGCGATTCGGTGAGCATGCGCGGATAAAGCCGGTGATGAAGAAGGCCTACATAACCATCGCCAACCAGCAAGTTCGCCAATCCAACCGCCAATCATAGGTCCGATACAGGGTCCCATGCTAAAGACCTCGGTGAACGACAGCTAGCATTGATTGATCTCGGAGTACTTACAATATCGTCAACGAGAAGACAGCCATAGGAATGCCGCGCTCTTCGATACTCCACACATCGGCAACGCTGGAGAATAGTTACAATTAATGAAAGAACAGGAGTCAACAAAACGACGCAAGGGCACATACCTTCCGCCAACGTTGCACATGGGGGCTGACGCGGCTATCCCAGCGATTTGTCGCGTAATGACAAGCGTAGCGGCATTCTTGGCCAAGGCTCCGGGCAGGGTGAAGATGAAATACAGGAAGAAACTGACGCAATACATGGGAGTTCTCCCAACAACTTCGGACAAAGGAGCGAAGAATAGCGGCTGGTAGTGAAGATCCTATCAGCATCGGCATGGAAATGTGAGGAACAACGAGTGGCTCACCCCAACACCGAAGCCAATAACGAAACAAGTGACCGTCAGGTTGATGATTTCTTGCGTGGTATGGAGGTCTTCGACTGGACCAATAAGGCTGCGGACGATGTGAGTGGGTCGACGAAGTCAAAACAGCAAAAATTCCTACTCACTTTCCGGTGACAATTGAACTGCCCATTGCCACCGCAAGGCACAGGAAGGACGCCGCGATAGTGACATACCTGTTTATTTTTAGATGTTCTAGTCAACCGAACGAAGCGGGTGGAGGGAGAAATTGACCGACCACTTCTTGAGTTTATTCCACTCCCGGGGATCTTCTCCGGATCCCTTCTCGAACGTGACGAATGTGTATTCCTTCTGCGAGCTAACGACTTCTACATCCTTCTCCAAGTCTTTGATCGCCGGTGAAATGGTTAAGCTTGAGGATGTCGGAAGTTTACCATCTAAAACAAGCGGCTTGGCACCCTCAAAGGGTATACGAAAGGAAGCAGGTCTGGAAGCTGACGGAGTCGACGTCGAGGACATAGCCGAGAGAAGAGGGAGGTAGGTGAACGAGGGGCGTGATGGAGGCTCGTTATAGGTATGATTATATAGTGCAGGTAAAAAGGAGGAAGGCCCGTTCGAGACGAGCGGGCGACCCCATCGGTCTCTATACCATGCTCGTATGTGTACTTCTTGAGGTGATTATTTCAAGATCAACGGGGGTAAAATGATAATCCGTGATGCCGTGGTCGGCTAGCATGACGCGTTGAGACGCGTCGAAGTGGTTATACACGATGGTAGCACTGTAGGAGCGTCTTCTATAGCAGTATGACCATAGACCGTTAATCCTGAGGTACAATTGTAAGGAATATTGCGTAGAAGTGGAAGAGGGGACGAACAGATGGCTGAGAGAAAAGGCGAGCATCCGGTACAAGCATCTCAGCAAGTAACCGGTCCTGTGCTGAGATCCATTCGAGAAAGCTCATTTCTGGTCTGGCGGTTCAACGAAAGCGCGCCGTCACTTGGCAATGGTGATAACGACTTCATCGTCTGGATCAACCCTGAAAACACGCAGAAGTGCAGCTGTCCAATTCCACTATGAAAAATGTCAACATGGGGTTTCAAGGCTTAAAAAAAGAGCCGACATATCACAACGAAGAGAAAAAACCGGTCAAAGGACTCACCGAAACCGAGCATTTGCAGAGGGCATGGACCACGACGACTGTGTCGGACCGAGTAGTGACGGGGATGTCCTTCGTGATGGGGTAGAGCCGATGCTGCACCGATAATATGTGTCGTGTTGGATGACGCTGACTCCGATGGTGGTCGGTGGCCTAGCGTTTCTAAGCCCTGCATTTCGAACGTGGTGGTAAGTAGTCAACTACTTAGTCAAAAGTCAGGCGCCCAGTATCCAGTATGAAAGGGGATCGGACCATGAATAGGAGTCTCCTGTTGGCTTTGAACGTTGAACTCGTGCTCGTGCTCGTACCTTTTCGCCTTATTCATTCGTACTCTCTCACTTGGCGGTCAGAGCGGTACTTATCTTCTTCCATCCTGCTTCCCCCTTGTACATTCATCTCGAGGAAATCCCATCGCTTTCGCCTCATGTAGTCTTGTTATGAATATATTCTCGTTACGTATTATCACCTCAGTTATTGCGCCGTGCAATCACTGAGTACTTTTGTGACGCTTACATCTCCATCAGGTCATTCTCATCTCATCCCCCTACAATCGAGGCGAGCTCAATCAAAGAGCTAACTACTAGGTCTACCTCTCCACCTTCGCTCTTCGTTTTAACATCGTCAACGACATCTTCCTCTGAACGTCTTACATACACTGTCCTCATCCCATGACTTGCAGCCGCCTTTAAGTCCTCGATATGAGCCGCGACCATCGCACACTGATGAGGTTCCAGTGATAGATGGTACGCTGCGCCGAGATACGTATTTGGATGTCTATGTTATAGTTTTAAAGTCAGAAAAGAGGAAGGCCAGGCACCGAGAGGTAGCCCCAAGGAATAAACATACGGTTTAAATGAACCAAATAGTTCAGTAGAAAAGACTGCGTCCCAAGGTAGGTCCGTGTATTTCGCCTGTAGATATGGGGGGGGTAATTAACGGTCGTCGGAACGAGAGATGAGATAGAGGCTAGTGACATACCATGTCTACCAAGAGACGAACATTTCCATTTGAGAGGGGAGCAATGATCTTGGTTTTCCTCAAAGTATGGAGGCCCTCCGATGAGTCAGGCCACGCCAAAATTCATCAACAAAATTCATCAAGTTGTGTGGTTCATCGCACCATCTAGCCGATGCCAGGTCAGAGTAAGTTGCTTTCTGTGGGCGTCGTCCCACAGCTTTCCAAGTGCGCTCCACTTCTCTGACTGTAAAAGTTCATCGAGTAACTACAGCTCCGAGTTCAATAGAGATGTCATCTTTAAGAAGGTCGTCGTACGGATCAGTTACGCACCTTACGATGCATGACATCGACGTTGAGTGGTCCGGGAGCGCCGCCAGCGATTTTCCGACTGTGCGACAGAATTTGAGTGGGTTAGCTGTATCACGTTTGTTGTATGCTACCTCGGCTCACGTTGAGAGGATGTAGCCCATCCTCCATTCGTCTGCAAGTGCTTTAAAGTCGAAGTTGCCTGCACAGTGGAGATGCTTGGAGTCAGTGACTCATACAAATAAGTAACCAACGATACGCTTACCAGACTCGATCCCGACTTGGGTTGCGTGTTGCTCAAGTTCCTTGATGATCGCCGTCCGCCAATCAACTACTGTACCGAAAACATCGAAGAGAAACGCCTCGACGCCGTCCATGATAACTTGGGAAGAAAGAGTAAGAGTGTCGGTCAGTGGAATGCCCGGACCGATATATTTAGAACAGGGGCAGAATATTAGGAGGGCAACGGTGGCTTCGAAAGTCCACACACGAAGCCCAGGGATGTTTACATTGTGTATCTATTGACGCATAGGAAATTCATCGTCCTCATCCCGGCGAGTGAAGAGCTTCGTACTCAATGGTTTAACGACGACGGGGATGTCATGATCGACTCCAGCGTGGGTTCGAGCCAAAGCACGCGTATCGCCCTCGTACAAGGTGATCCTATCACAGTTCCAGATAGAGTACTTGTCGTAAGCCACCTCATTTGTACATGTGTCGACAAATGCGATGGTAAATTCCTTCGTGGTGTGTATTGAGTCGATATCAATGGAGATGATCCTCCCCACTCGCGCCGGACCAAGCGTTCTATTCCAAGCGTTGTATGATTGCGCAATTACAAAATCGTTGACCTAAGACAA
This sequence comes from Pleurotus djamor, assembly GCA_029747585.1. Lineage (NCBI taxonomy): Eukaryota > Fungi > Basidiomycota > Agaricomycetes > Agaricales > Pleurotaceae > Pleurotus > Pleurotus djamor. Next base: position 29,196 of record JAPEVF010000211.1, on the reverse strand, counting down.
GCAGGATTGTTGGAACAAGTCACCAGATAGGATTGTGTGATGCACTTGCACATACGCGGAAACGCTCGCTTTTGAGATCATCGAAGGCGATGAAATCGGGAATGGCTCGAGTATTCTTGAAGTTAGGTGGGTACTGGCGATCGAAATCAAGGATAGTCATGATGGGAGGCTAGATTGAGGGGAAGGTGAATGAAGGCGGAATTAGGTTACATGTGCGAGGACTTCTTATACCGAGAAATTTTCGATCGGAAAGAGCCACTGAGAACCGCTGACTGTGTTGCTTTGTGCGTTGAGAATTTTTGCGAACATCAAGGAAGGATTCAACAACCATAGTACAAAGGAAGTCGGGAAGCGATCATTCAGTGGCTTATCCGATCCTTTGAATGCTATGGCGTATGGTCACGTTGGGGCGTGAACTGCCCATCTTGGCAAGAAATTCCCCCTCGACCAGAGCCGAGACAGTCAAGTCAAGCTTGGAAAGATCGAGCGACTCCAAAGCAGGGAACAACCTAGAAACCCAAGCCGGCAGAGCGCCCAATATTTGAGCTTGAAGTCCGTGCACGTCTGCATCCTGCGCATTTCTCATCCACTCGACCCCACCACTGTCTAGGATGAGCGCCGTAATGGTTCTGAGCGGATGCTCTGGAAGCCCACTTAGACCTCGAACTCCCACAAATCGAGAGACGATGAAAGCATCGCGGAGGGCCAGACTACTGAGATCAGTTGGGTTCCGGAATGCGATACTATTCCACAGTGGCTTGAGCTGATCCTGTGTGCCCACGGACCGTGATTGCATCGAACCGGCGGTTATTACCAATCGCTGAAGATGGGGTAGCGCCTGGCGATCATAGAGAAACCACAGGGCTGTTGCTGTGTCAGCAGCGAGAGTGGTCAGTGCGGGAAGAATCGCAGCGGAAATTTTGGGTTCCTTGGTGGGCCAATCTTGTTCCAAGGCAGGGAGATACATTCGCTCGAGAAGGAGGGATTGCAGCTTCGTGTGACGCGACAGGAATTTATGAAACGATGCCGTAGGAACAATACGAACGTGGTCCATCTGACAATGTCGGAGATTCGGGAGATGGAATGATTCAAGGAATCTAGCGTTCATCGACAGGCTACGGTTACCGTCTGGACAAATGATCAAGCGAGTGATCGAATTCGCTGAGAGTGTAGATTTAGCTAGAAATCGTGCTAGAAGGGCAGGGGCCGAGAAGGCGAGAGTATCAACCTGAATGGGAGAAGCAGGAAGCCCGAGATTAACATAGGATGGTAATTCTGAGAGGTCCTGGTCAGTGCCGGTGTAGGATGATAATCCCGACTGAACGAGCTCCTGTTCAAAATTTCCAGTTGAACGGAGCGTTAGATGAAGGGATTTGCTAGATGCCACAGCAAGCATGTTGCAAAAAGCAGACAGCCACTTGGCGGCAGTGAAGAAGCTAAAAATGCAATGTCGCCCAAGCCGAAGGTGGATAGTTAAACGTTTCACGGATGAGAGCTTTTGTAGTAGCTTCTCTATTCTCGTGGCGTGAGTTATCGATATAGTTGTGATGGGGGCACACCACGGCATGATAAAGTTGATTTCTTCGAAAGCCATCGCGTTCATAAATGTTGAAGCGATCATTGCATCAAGAGGTGCACTAAAATGAGAGGATTCCGAGAAACTGAGAGAATCTTGAGAGATATCGAGGCCGCATTGCTCGAAGTAGATTGGGATGCAAATTACGTGCAGATGTCGACAGGTCATGGCGAGCGCGTACACATCCTCTCTCCCAACGTCTTTGATGAGGTGGTGCACGATTTCAAGAGGTAGCAGCGGAGCGCCGGACATTGCAAAATAAACTTGGAAGAATTGGGAAAGGAGAGGAAGAACTTTTGGGAAGAAAAGAGGTCGCCAAGGAAGTGGCGGACATCGCGGTCAAGACCCAAAACGGAGTTTTTCAGGAGGAATGACAGGGGACGGAGTCAGCAAGCACTGGTTCACGCGAAGACTGCTTCCGAGGGGGGAATGATTGTCCAAAATATTATGATAGAATTCAGTCAGGTAAATTCGTCGTCGTCAACATCCTCATCATCTTCCCACTCGTAGACAACCCAAATTCCGGTCATCCTGAGATCATACTCCATGCTTCTCATATCCCTGCTTTCAAACAGTGTTGAACCTGACTGAATTCTTTCTTCATCGAACATGTCTTCGATGAGCTTGGACGTGCTATCCTGCGAGATCCAGGACAGCATTTCCCACTCGGGCGTATCCTTGGTAGACACCGACATTGCTTCGGCGACGTCGATTTTCATCGCCGATATCTCCTTTTCCGAGATACATCCTCCACANCATTTTCTCCCAATCTTCGTCATCCCAGTACATGCCCCACATGCTCTGCACAAACACCTGATAGGCGGACAGGAACAGATGATGTGGTGATGAACAGGCGAGTGGGGACATGTTTCCTTCGGTCAACCAATTGATGACGGCGAGTGCGCCGAGAGTCGCTGATAGGGGTGCTTTTGATTCACGAAGGATTCGCTCGATGAAGACCTCGAGCGAGACGGAGGGAGTGGCAAAGGTCGGGGATTGGGATGGTAGCATGAGCTTGCGGACAGATTGACCGCAATGGATGGCAAGTCTTTGGTGAATATCTTTCCAGGGGTACAACGATGGCAGCTATGTCAAATCAAAAGTCAGCTACCAGACCAGACTGGACTACAATGAAGGGAACGTCATACATGAGAAGGCTCAACTGCGACTTCAATAACTGCAGGCTTGGAGCGAGCAGTACGGCGAGCAATAGCAGACGCGAGTGATTTGAACATGGTTATGGTGTGTGATGGTTGTTCAAGAGTTGGTACGATGGAAGACTGACGCGACCAGGGTGCTGGTCTTTTATACCTTTGCTCACGTGAGTGTTCCGCTGGATGTCGCTGTTTCACTGTGTTTGTTCGAGGCTGTTGCCTTCCTCGTCTTCTTCCGCTTCCGTTCCCGCTGGTGGAGTTCTAAGTTCAATGTTCAATACTTATTAGGGGCTTGAAAGGGGACCCAGCAGACTCATACCCAAATCCTAGTCGGCCAGCAAATCAGACGCTCAGGATTTCATCTACCATGAATCGTATCTACCGCAAACTCAGTAAAAGGACAGAAGCAGAGCAGAAAGGGTAAGCCGAGATGCGACATTTTGAGATAAATGAGACATACTCGCCCCTAAAGCGACGCCCCGGCTTGCTTCCGAGACCGGGGGTAGCAGCAGCGAGGAGGGATGGAGAAGGCGGATATATTCATCTTAATATGATAGCTGTGAAGAAGGGCCAGTACATAATATGTCCTGAGAGGGTGACCTCTCAAGCAGCCCACCATGTGGGGACAGGCTTGGAAACTGCGGTTTCCCCCATGGTGTGTGCATAGCAATGGTATGTACCTCATCCAGAAAGAAGTCAGTACGCAAGGGTTTCCGCACACCAGGACTTTAGATCATGGATCTTCGGACTAGTGGTTCATGGCCGGGGTCTTGTGGCAATTCCGGGGGTTCGAGTGGGAGACAGGAGAGTCGTGCTAAATTAGCACATAGATAATATATCTATCGATAAAGCTTGATATGATTCGTTCATCTAGCCATAGGCATTCAAAAGTTTAGAGGGGAGAAGGAGCGATTCAATCACTCACCGTCACTCCAGCGACCCGTTCTACGTCTGTCCACACTGCCCCATAGTTAAACGTTTGCTCGCTTTCATACAGAATGTACGGCAATTCATCTTCAAGAGGAGACGAAAAGGGGAGGTTCTCCGATATTTCTTGAGGTGTCTTCTTCAAGAAAAGGCGGGGTTTCTGTGACGAAGTTGAATCAGTCTCTCGAGAGGAGTAGCTATCTTCGTCCTCCATGTCAAGATCGAAGAGCTCATCAGCCCACTTGCGTATGTGAAATGGATTAAAGTCGTATACGATAAACTTGGAGCCCTCTTCTGGCGCATTCTCTCGGATCGCGACCATTCTTTGGCCACCGTTTCTCATCGGAGACTCGGTGGCAAATTCGTTGGCAGGAATCCAGCGCGCGGCGTGAGCGCTCCATTCCTTGTAGTCTATTTGCGGTGGTTCATCCGTTGGTGGTAGCTTATAGAGACGATCTGCGGTCTCAAGAAGCTTGCGACCGCTCGCGACGAAAAACGACTTGTTGTCGCCGAGAAATACCAGGATAGTCATAATGGCGTCCTCTGGGTTGTAGCGAACGGCCGGGTAGAATGGTGCAGAGGGAGAATGTTTGGAATACAAACATGGCTCATCTTGAATGTCGCACATGTCGTAAGTGAGACCGAATTGGAGAGACGGGAAGAGAAGATATCCGATACAGCGTGGAGTCGGGTGAAGAGACCATAAATTCAATGAAGCTGTCCCAGAGGTCTTCGATGAGAATCATGCTTTCGGACAAGAATGCAACCCCTCTGTAGACACTACATGACGTAGCTGAGTGGTCCTATGTAGAATACCACCGTCAGCTAGTCAAGGCGTCACCGTTAAGTATCAGTCTGACCAGTATTAATTCCCCAGTAACCCAATTGAAGACGAGCAAGCGGTCATGGTCGTCACAAGGCCCAAGGGACGAGATAACGACGGCAATGTGGTCTCCGAGAATTTTGCTCCGGATTTCATGAGAGGTAAATGGAGATGCTTGTGGTCCCGTTATGGGAGAACGGGATGCAAGGGGGTGCGGTAGGACGGTTGTCGCTTGGATGAGGTGTATCTCGATGATCACTTGATCCAAGTCGTTCGGTAGAGGTGTACTTCATCTAGTAAATCAGGATCACGAAAAGAGATGGGAATGAGGGCCTACCGCGTGATGGCACCTATTAGGTAGTTCTCGTAGAGAGAGATAGCTGTAGAGCAGATAGTGCCGCCAACGTCCAACCGTTTCCACGTCCAACCTGTATGGCTAAGCCCAAGACCAGGGAGTAGAGCATAATTTACCGCAGCAGTAGAGCCATCCCCAAGGTAAGAAGCTTCGCCGACTTCAAGGACGCCACCGCTGAGTCCATGGAACTCACTGGTTTCATGGGATACATCAATCTTCTCCCAGGAAGTAGGTGAGAGGGAGCGCCAAGCCTCTTCCAAGTGCCGCAGGAGGTTCAGTCTCTCTGGTAATGAGGTCTTAGTGAGTGCGTCTACATTTCCTGGTACGAGGTCGTAAGTGATCTCTTTGGCACCAGCAAGGTAAGCTTCAACGGCGTATTGGATGGTGACATCTGACGATAGGACATAGAACTGCCGGCATGTGGAGATCAGTGCGAGAAGGTCGGGAATCTGAGCTCTTCGCAAGATATGTTTGAGGACATCCCATGGAATACCCTGTATATGATATTCTTTTGAGCTATCAGATCGACGGCGTATCTTCTAAGTAGTACATTACACACCTTGGTGTGAAGTCACGTCTTCATTTTCAGTGACGCTCAGACTTGACATACTCGTCCCCGATAATTTGGTGCAAGTGTGATTGAGGTGCAAGCGATCTGCCCATGCCTTGGCGCTCCATAGTGTCCCAAAAGGGAATAGGGGATACCATGGAAGTTGATGTCGCTGTGCGCGAGGCGGCAGACACCACGTCGGATAGTCCTCACCTACTAGAGTCTGGACATGCTCACTAATTTAGCCAACGATATCGCGTACCATCGAGGTATCTCATCTGCCAGTCCCAATTCTTCTCGCATGTGTAAGGCTTTCGTAATAGTCGACGCAAGGATGTTTGGATCTCGTCTTGACATTGCAATGGCCAATTAAGTACAATGATTGGTTTCATCGACAAAGCCGAGGAGAGGCCTACGCCATTGAAGGCGATAATCTTGGAATTTCAATTGACATTGCGTATTGACATCGAGGTAACCGATGATCCGCAGATAAAGTACTTGCTTGTCGGGTTACCTCGTAAACAGAAACAACAAGGGCAGACTTGGAAAACATAGTCAAGCAGCCCCATTGGCAGACAAAGCACCTCCACCAAGGTTCCAGCCGTCGGCCTCGACCAACTCAGCGCCAAACCGTTCCATTGCGATGATCTTAAACCTTCCACCATAATCCTTTCCAACACTCCCACTTCCATCATCCTCTCCCCGCTTCCTCCCAGCAGACTTCTTCCCACTGGCCTTTCCAGACTCGCGATCACCAAATTCCCGACGCCAGGCTCGGCTGAGACCGTCCTCCCACGCGTACAGTTCGACCTTCCAACCTCTCTCCAGAGCGATTCGCACTGGCTCGAGAAACCCTTCTTCGTTAAATTGCCCAGCGTTCCCATCGCCAGTCGCAAGAACAATCGTCGAACCAGGTGCTGGGGCCTCATTGGAACGCAGTAGGACTTGATGTAATTTCAGTTGGAGTAACTCGTCGACACCCTGTTCTCTGTACCGAATCTTCTGCGGTGGAACTGGCATGACTGCTTGATTACCTGTGTAGGCCGATGGGGAAGACCTACTGCCGGCTGAGATGTTGATTTCATTGAACGAGGCAGGCCTCCCAAATGCGCCATCTGTGCCCGCTTGACGAAGAAAGCCTCGGGAAAGGATTGTGCCATTGCTGCTGCTTTGCTTTGCTTGGCCGCTGTCAGAGCTTGTAATGTCTCCTGAGACGTGACGGCGATGCTTCTTGAGCGCACCAGAATTAGGTCGTTCGTTCGAGTCCATAGAAGGAGGGACATCGTCGTGTGGAACGCGTTTGAAGATATGGACCTCATACCCAAGGCGTAAGGCGCCTTCCATAGGCTGGTAAAGGGGAGAGCTCGCGACCATGACTCGTCGAGTCACGGGACGGCCGCGCTCGAGTAGGAGGCTTAACGCTGCATGGGACAGATGTTTGGTGTACTGTGTGGTATTTGGAGCTGATAAATGATATGGATTTCGCTTCAAGAAGTTCAGTAATCCAATAAGGATGTTTGAGCTATGCATGTGACACGGTCAGATGGATGGGTGGGTGAGCGCAATGGAGAGACTCAACTGATCGATGAAGACGTGAATGGGAGGGTCTGTAGCCTTGGGCAGACGACCTCGCGTGTCGATGAATCCTCCGTCCCATAAGAGCTCGTCTTCATCGTCTTCATCACCTCCATCGTCAGCTTCCTCTCCACCATTAGCAGCACCTGCTTTCCTACGACGGGATCGCTTCTTCTTTCGTAAATCAGCTTGCCCGTTAATCGGGAGTTTGTCGCTATCGCGACCGGTGCTCTCTTGACCGCTACTCTTATTACCGCCCCGCCCCTTCCCTACTCGCTTGTCGGAGAGAACAGTAAGCTGATCAAGAAACCGAGCATCTTCCGGGAAGGCTTTGCGCAGTTTTTGGCCTAAAGCACGTAATTGGGCAAGCCTCCAACCATCGGCATCAGACGACCCTCCGGCAGACTGTTCGAGATCTGACGTAGCCAATACCATGGAGTTGCGTGCGCTGCCGCCTCCAGACATACTCCCACTGACGTTCGGATCCGGACGATCAAAGGGAGAAGATCGCGCATGGAGCAGACTTCGGGAAGCCGATTGACTTGTTCGTGCAGGCCCGACGGTCTGTTTGCGGTCACCATCTGCATCTCTCTTGGGGAAAGAACGCCCTCTAGTGAGCTTTGACTCGCCATGACTGCCCCGAGCATCCTTGTCGAGGGGCTCCAAGGCAGGGTCGCCTTGCGACAGGATATCGTGATCTTTCAGCACTAGTTGTTCGCTAACGCCTCGAACATGGCCACGTCCAGGGCGACTGCTCTTCCTACTCTTGCTGTGGTCTAGTCGGAGTTGATGCTCATTGACAAGACGCTGTTGCCAATTGTGTGAGTCTTGATGGTTAGATCCCGAGCCTTTGTCCGACTGATCAGTGATGTCCTCGACGCCGAGGCTGGATGTGCCATTTTCATTCGCGTCATCGACTCCTAGACCGCTCGATTCATCGGCATCGGATGAGGGCACATACGAAGCATGGGGATCGTTGAGATAGCTAGGCTGGACCGGGGCAGAGCGAAGCGTGCTTGCCCTGGAGTGAGTACTAAGCTTGCGACCTGTTCCAGAAGTACCAAAGTCCAATCTGAAAGGCGCCGAAGCGATAATAGGGGTAGCATCGCTATCCACTGGTATTGAACCATCGCTGCGAGCCGGGGCGGACGTCGTAGGGAAAGGGATGGCAGGCCGTTTGAGAATTCGAGGGACCGACGTACGACTGGATTTCTTCTTGGTAGCAGAATCTCCTTCATCCTTCGTATCCTGCCGGGGAGTATTGCTAAGTTTCTCCTTCCTCTTTCCTTTCCCTTTATCCTTGGGGGATCCAGCACTCTCAGCTTTGTCGCTTCGAACCTTCTTCCCAAAGATCCCAAACTCCCTCACGTTCTCGCCGCCGGAAGTGAGGGTACCAGTTGGAGTTAACGCTGTCGCAAACGATGGTAAACGTATGCTCAAACCGAGGGACGAAACTGCTGATGTAGGGGAAGCAGCCTCGATATCCAAGCTAAGTCGCTGCCTATCGGCCTTGGAGTCAGTCTTGCTTCTCTTCAGCTTTTGCTTAGGTGTTGCTGAAGATTTCGGTGTGCGACTCCCGGTTGAGGCGGTACCTTTAGACTGTTCTGGATGGCTCTGATGATGACGACATCAGCACATATATGAAAAACGAGGTCAAAGTTAGACGTACAATCGATGGATCAGCAGGTAGGACAGTTGCCAACGTCGATGAGGTTGAGGTGCGTGAAGGTTTTGATCGAAGCCTCGCGTTGTCATGAGGTGATTCACTCCGCTTCCGTCGCCGTCGATGGCGAAATTCTACAATCCCCACATGGGAACATCACACATTAGCAAAACTTTACATACTTCAAAATAGAAACTATTCACCAAGAATTTCTCTCCAGCCATCCCGAGTATCCCCACCACGATTGGCAGCATCCTCGAGACCACTACCATGAGAAGTAGCCTTCCCACCACTCTGAAAATCCTGCTCAAGCGAGCTCGATTCGTACTGAACATCAAGGTCGTCCGCAAGTCTCTCCTTACTCTTTCCTTTGATATTCAAAGGCAGAGTCACTCCACCATCCCCACCAGCGACTCGACCGCGTGATATCTTCTCCCTTTCCTGGGCGAGGTAAGTCAGAGCCTCTGCCAGGGTACCAAGGGAGGGATTGAGGCCGGGACTAGATTGAAGATGAGGCGGCGCAGACTCGTGAGTGTATTCGCTGGTAAAAGATAGGTCGGACGATGGATGGTGGTAGCCGCGGGTACTATCCTCGTCGTAGTCATCATCATCAAGGGCGACACGACCCAAGTTTGGTAGGCTACGAGCCATGCTGGAAGTTCTGCCCCCTGCATAGACATTTGTTTGAACACGATAATCATAAGTATCTCTCATGTCATTGAAGTCGTCGTCGTCATTAAGATCTGAAGCTTCACTCCGTGATACATAGGGTTCGTTGTCATCTGTGCCACTCGTACGGTCATGGTCGTAGAGCGCGACAGGGTCGAAAGAAGAAACTGTAGGATCCTGCGGAATACTACCGTCACTACCATCATGAGAGGAGGGCATGGCGCTGGTGTTGGAATAGTGACGGTCGATGTCGTTGAGGTCATGGTAAGCACGATAATATAACCCCGCCGATGGTTCCCCATCTTGGGCGACCCGATAAGTAGGAGGAGAATACGCGCGTCTTGGACTGGGATTATGTAGAGTCCCAGGTGCGCTGATTGTGTGAGATCCACTCAGTGTGTTGTTCTTGGAGCTGAGCGTGGACTCCGAAGACGATACTCCACTGTTCCCGCTTGGGTGCTTTGAATGTCTGGGATAATTAAGAGGCAGGATGAGTTCGCTCCTCGAAGAGTCTTCCCGCATGACAAGCGGTCGGATGACCTCATGGCGAACACCACCTTCTGTGCTTTCTTCCCGCACAAGGTCAAGACCGCCATGGAGGACCAGTCGCCTCAGATCCTCAGTATTGTCCCGTCCGTCATCATCCCCGCTATCCTCATCCTCTGTCCGTGATAGGACACTGGAGTCAATCGAGGAGTCAATGTGGACGGTTTCATAGTCGTCTTGAAGGATACCATCCCTCCGAGGCGAACTATCTCTGGAGGAGGAAGTAGTTGGAGGGCGTGACGAGGTAGAGGGCGCGGAGGGAGTGGGTATGTTCTGGGATTGTAGGCCGAGAGACAGCGTATGAGAGGAATGCGGATCTTCCGACATGTCGTTGACAATGTCCGATGGAGCTGAGCGAAAAGCAAGGGGAATACCCAATCTGCTGCTGCCTATGTTATTGAAGGCCGAAAGGGGGACTTCGGAGGCAGAAGGGGGGGACGTCAGGCGTGGAACTCGAATGATCGATATGCAGACGGATGCTGTTGGATCTGCTGGTGGTGTAGGTTGGGGAGTGTCGTGTGATACCGATGGGGGGCGGAGGCAAAATAGATACTTCGGGATCAGGCGTGAAAGATGGGAGTGAAGAAGAGCGAATGGAAGATAGCGTATCATGAATTTCTACCGCCCGGTCCTCGTCTGCGTCCATGTCATTGCGAGAACTAGGGTTCCGTGATTGTGATCGTGACTCGACATAAGGCATAGCGGCTAGATAATCTTGCGATGGCTCCCAGTCGTTACTACGATGCCCAAGTCAGATGAATCGTGATGTAGCCGGGCGCAAGGGCGTATGGGGCGTACATATGATGATAAACTTGCCGAGGAATGGGTTTGGAAGGAGGAACATCAGATGCAAAGGAAGATTCACGGATAGGCGATGATCGTTGTGTGTGCAGGGCGGTTTGGAGTATTGTCCGGGGTGTTGATTGTGCATGAAGTTGAGAAGAAGAGGCATGAGAAGAGGCTCCGTCTGGCACCGTATGCGATGGCGTGAAGGATGGTGTATGGGATGCCAGATACGACGCAATCCTCATATTATCCCAAACGGTAGAGTCGTTCCCTCCAGTTGGTCTTGCGTCGCGGCCACGCTCCAGGTCACTCGGCGTGAATGTAAAATCGTCCTGCATCGTCGCGCCGCCATCGTCATCGGCGAAGCTGCGCATATTGTTGTTATGCCTCATGACGACGTCTCGCAAAGGCGGCTGCATCAGGTATGCTATTTCCCTGATAACCGTTGTAAATGATGCACCGAGATCAGGACGTTCGTCCGAGGTCGGTTCTGACGGTCCCATGGATATTGAATTGGAATCGAATGAGTGAGTTGACTGTGTCGAAGAGCGAGAAGTCTCCTGGGACTCTGTTCGACTCATTACTGGCTGTCTTGAAGTCATTTCGAATACGGAAAAGGGCTAAAATACAAGAGAAACAATGGGAGAAGGAAAAAGTACGAAGACATGAGGAGGTGGGCAGCGGTTTCCCTCCCACGTGGCGGTGAGCGCTCCAGACAGACGCCCAAGGTCAACTGAGATCGATCAACGCAAATGATTTCTCTAACATTCACCCAAGTCACGCATCTAAAGTACAATTTTTCCGCTTTTTAATCGCTTTTCAAACCACATTATACCATGGACGCCTCAGGAACTGTATTCGACCTTCGTGGGCGTGGATTGACGCTAGAAACGCGTGATGATGCCCAGAAGTACCTTGATGAAATCACCAACCCGACAGCAATCACAGAAATCCACCTCAGCGAGAATACGATAGGCGTCGGTGCTGCAGAAGCTATTGGAGACGCACTCAAACTCATGACTTCTCTGCGGGTTTGTCAATAAAGCTACTTCCGGGACCCGTCGTAAGCTAACCATCGCCTCAGGTCGCCAACTTCTCTGATATCTTCACCAGGAGGTTGATTGCAGAAATACCGCAGTCCCTGAGCTCGCTGCTTACGCCGCTGCTTCATACGTATACGCTCAGATCGCTCGATCTTTCGGGGAACGCTATTGGCGAGCGCGTCGCCCCCGTCATCGTACCGATCATCACGACCAACCGCTCTATACATACCCTCAACTTAAACAACCAAGGTCTCGGTCCGGCCGCGGGAAACATCTTGGCTGAAGCTCTCCACCAATCCGCCGTCCTATCCGCTGAAAACAACGAAGAACCCCAGTTACGGGTTTTGATCATCGGTCGAAATCGATTGGAACACTCGGCGCATGCCTGGGGTAAAGCCTTTGGCGTTCATACGAATCTTGAGGGCCTACACATGCCACAAAATGGTATAAAAGCCGATGGATTCAGCGCCATAGTCAAAGGTCTTTCCAATGCGAAATCCCTGAGGCATCTGAACCTCCAGGACAACTGGGGGAAGAACTCTGTCGAAGGCGAGGAGGAGGACGTTGATAGCTGGCCCCTTCTAGCATCTGCCCTCCCCTCTTGGCCTTCGCTGGCTTTCCTGAATATCGCCGACTGCTGTTTAACGCCTGAATCTTTTGGCCCTATGCTCGATCAATTCTCGGAAGGAAAGCACAAGGCTCTACRCACGCTCGTTTTGGATAACAGCGATCTCAACACCGATACTTACGAGCAGATGAGCGATATCGTCAAGTTCAACCTTCCGGCACTTACTACACTCAGTCTTGCGCTGAATGAAGATCTTGAAGATGATGCGAATGTCGAGAGCATGGTTAARACTTTGGCAGGGCGTGGGGGTGAGGTCATTTTRGACGATGAGTTCGAGGGAGAGCGTTGGGATCTACCGTCGTTTACTGAGAAGGTTGAGCCGAAGAGCGAGGCTGCGGCCGAACCTGTGGTCCCGAAAGAGCCACTGAAGGTTGAAGAGAAGAAGGAACCTGTTGTAAAGATTGAAGAAGATCTGGAGGAACAATTGGCGGCGCTGTCTCTCCGTAGCTGAAGGTGGCGCCTGTACTACTGACGGATAAGGCTTTGTATCTCATACTCTAACTCACATCTTGGTAAATACGTGTACATGGGAACCAGAGGTTACTCCTGCTTCAATCTCTCATCTGAAGCCCACAGGGGCTCCTATTTCAGAGCCCTCGGACTTTCGTTCCCCGCGGATCTTTCSTTCCCAAAACTCTTCCGAACTCATCACTTCGTCGCCTCTTTGAAGACTCTTGCACCACTCTCCATAAATCATACACCTAAAAAAAGCCATACAGAACAGTCCTCCTTCTATTCCGAGCTGATTACGATCTTACTACCTGTTATTTGGCCCTTCTTGACTTCATTATGAGTTGGGTTGCCTCTCCATCCCCATGCTTCCTAACAAGTTTCTATTTCAAGGCCCTTGGTGCTTTGTATCTGCTCTTATCATTGATGGACACTTCTGCCTTTGTGCACTTCAGCGTCTCTACTGTTGGTGGCCCAGCTGATATTATCGCTCGGCAGCATGCACAATGTGTTCCCATCGCCAATGCACACGGGTCATAACCTATGCCTCCTGTATCGTCCATGCGATGTTACTCTGATATCATTGTGCTTGCCTACGTGAACAAGCATGCAAAAACTTGATTGAACATGCGAAGAGACGCTTGCCGACTACGCAATACTTCAGCTCAATGACAGCATTATCATTGCCTTACGCCCTCTACCTCTGGAACTTGTCCTTGAGGCTTCTCGAGTATCCACAGGATGGATCTGGGATGGCTCAAATCTAATCACCATGCAAGTCAACTGAATCCTCCGTGCTCTCAAAGCTGAGATCTCTTGGGCTTTTCAAGTATAAAAGCGACGCGGTGGTGACCCTCTCTATCCATTGCCTAACCAAAATGAAGGTCTTCGCTTCCTTAGCCCTCTTACTCTCTGCAGCTTCGTCCGATGTCTTCGTCCTCGGAGCACCGAAAAATAGCCTCTCTCTCACCGAATTCCGCTCCAACGCTGCCAAGGGCCTCCGTCTCCTCGAACTCGAAGGAGATCAGCTCTTGTGGAAAACAGAGGAAGAGAAGATCGACCTTCTCAAGGCCAGGGTCCACTTCGTAAGTCTAGTTCAGCTTTACGACCTAACTTTTAGCCCTCATTTCTGTTCCTATACGAAGTTCGACATCACGGACACCTATGAGCTTGAGGCCTCCATCCATGATAAACGGTCCGAGCCCACGGAAGTTCAATGTATGTCCAGATAGCAGCTGTTTTCTTTCGAAGCTGACTTTAACTTCCGTTGCAGATGCTGATCCATCCCACCAATCTTCCATCGAACCACTTCTAAAGACACTCTCTATCGAGAACATGCAGAACACCCTTGCTACTCTCAGTGCCTTCCACACGCGCTACTATAAGTCACCCACGGGGAAAGAAGCCAGCGACTGGATCCTCAACCATGTTACCGAAGTGCGTGACCCCCAACTCCTTATCCAAGACTGGTTATGCTTAGGTTAGTACATCTCATGACTAATTTGCAGATCGCCGCTGGACGCGAGAATATCTCCACCCGAGCTTTTGCTCACCCCTCCTTTGACCAATACTCTATAATCGCTCGCTTCAAAGGTCACGTTGATCCAAACGCACCTTTGACCATCGTCGGCGCACATATGGATTCCGTCAACTGGGGTGCATCAGACCCCATCACTGGCCGCTCACCTGGCTCTGATGATGACGGAACGGGTACGGTAAACAACATCGAAGTCTTCCGCGCGTTGGTTGAAGGCGGATTCAAGCCGTCGACCCCGGTTGAATTTCATTGGTACGCAGCTGAGGAAGTCGGTTTGGTCGGCTCCAATGGCATCGCTACGAAATACAAGGCAGATGGGGTTGAAGTCAAGGGTTTCTTGCAAGTGGATATGACCGCTTAGTGAGTACTCCCAGTGCCTTTTCTTTGACGAGATCGAACATTTTGATGACATACTGCTATGTAGCACCAAGCCTGGTCTTCAGGAAATCGTTGGGCTCAACCATGACTCTTGGACGAACGTCGCGCTCAACGAATTCATTACCAAGCTCGGAGTGTACACAACCATTCCAGTCTCCCCCACTCGAGTGAGCCTTTCATCATCGCGTTGTCTTCTATGACTGAGTCATGACCTCCCTTCAGTGTGGCTACGGTTGCTCGGATCACGCTTCGTGGTATAGGCAAGGCTACCCTGCCACCATGCTCTTCGAGGGCGTCAACACCAACCCAACTATCCACTCCGCCCAAGATGCCCTCGAGGCTGTCGGGTTTTCCTGGGATCATTCCCTTGAGTTTGTCAAGGTCATTTTGGCCTTCGTCTACGAGCTATCTGCTTAAATACATATCGGCGAGATTGTAACAGATTGCATCTGTTTTCCTTTATCCCGAATAAAAAAACATCGCAGCATCACACCCGATGTAAGGCAGGGTGATCACCGGGAAATATGGCCACGCATAAGTATCTGAGGATGCTATGCAGAGTACTTCGGCGGCCTATCGTGGCGGACATCAATGGTGGGTGATATGCCATGCATGCCCCGCAGGGAAGAGATGAAGGCCTGCTCATCTCCCGCACTCTTGAAGACGAGCATATTGCGTATGATCAATGACTGCAGATTTGGGAAGGCTACAGGCAGCCACTTTGGGAGGTTCTTGACAGGCTCCGGAGAGAGCGACGTAATCCTAGACCGATCCAAACTGCTGCCCTCCAGTAAGAAGGTTTTGATGCTCTTGATTGCACGTTCAGGAGGAGAAAGCTTAGGGTGAAGGAGCACGCGGGCAACAGCAGAGCTTTGGATGACCAAAGTGTCAAGGTTGGGGAAGCTCTCGTTCGACGCCAAAAGATTCCAGAAAGATTCCGCGGGGAACGTTACTCGCGACGGGGGAATGGGGTCCAGGTGATATTTCAAGACGGCGAAGGTTGGGNTATGGCGTGAGGTGGTTTTAGGATAAAGAGGGCTGACGGAATGCTGGCTACCAAGTGCGCCAATGTTGGGAGGGCGAGGGGTATGTTTTGAGCTGATAGTGAGTTGGCGTCCGCTTCCTTTGGATATAATGGGCACGAGGGCATCGAAGGCATCGGAGCAAAAGAAACCGTGGGTTGCTCAGCGAGGAAATTGGCATTCAGGAAGCGTATTTTTGGATGATAGGAAAGGAAGGTCCTCAAAGAGTCGTCATCGAGCCTGAGTCCACGGAGTGAGCATTCTTCAAGGTTTGGAAACAGGACTTCTTTAAGTTTGGTCGTCGCTTCCTCGACGCATGCATTGAGGACGAGAGACGTGATGGACTCTACCCCATACAGTCTGATGGCTATGACTTGGAGGACGTAGGCGGGACCTGATATTTGAAGCGTCCGCAGAACCAGCTTGCTTGGCAGTGGGTTCAAATGCGTCCAAGNCCTGGGCATCGAAGCTCCCGAAATCATTTTGGAAAGTCATAGGCGCGGGTGCAAGGAAGGAAACTTGCTGCACCTTGGTCCCCACAACACAGAGGAGATCGGCGAGGGCCCGCAACCAATCCTTGGCCGAGGAGATAAGGCTACCAACAAAGAACTTGAAAGTCAATTGCTCAATCTTCCGGGGTCTTTCTAATACGCGTTTTAAGGTGTCCATTTGTAATGCAGATCCACGCACAACCGGAGAAGGCAGGTCACAGAACAGCTCTCCGAGATCCATCCCATCGAGATATGAAACTCTTGCGAGCGCGGCTAGAGGCGGGCCAAAGTGAGATTCGCTGAAGTGAAAGTTGTTTGTCGATAAGTCGATCCCACTATGTCGAAGACACCCTGGTAAACAAGTGTTTTGGAAGTCCCGACACGTCGCAGCAAAGGAATATGCGTCTTCTTTCGGAAGATGCTCGACGATGCTGAGAATGAGTTCGGGCGGTAGTTGTGAGATATGCATCTATATTTAATGAAGTCAGTCAGTATCGTGATGGTTAATGAGAGTCCAACCACGATCGACTTGAAGGATGTTGAATGGAAGTGGTAGTGCCAACTTGGTGCCAACACAGCCAAGCGGGTAGGGTTCACAATGCCTTGGCACGATTATAGGAGGAGAGGAGGGGCGAAGGGGCGACTGGGGGGGCGAAAAGCCAACGAAAAGCTTCAGGGATTTGAGGTTGAACTCATGATTATTAAGATATTACTACTCATATGATACCGTACCGTCCATGATTCTCGCGTATTTATCGTGGTAGATCTCAATGATGGGAGATATACCGACCATGGAATACAAGCACGATACAGAGTCCTCCTGATCTCTCGCATCCTTAAATATGAAGATATTGTGCATAGTGAGTGTCTGTAAGTTCGGAAAGAATCTCGGTAGCCACTTTGAAAGGTGACCGAGACATTGGGGATCCAACGAGCTGTGTCCTGCACGATCTATCATACTCCCTTCAAAGGCCAGGAATTTGACACTCTGGATGGGGATGGCCATGAACATCGATACATGTTCTCCCAGAGCGACCCCGCAGTCGAAGATCCAGCCAGCAAGTGAAGTACTCTCAATGATGATCTTTTCGAGATTAGGAAATACTCCCTCCGTCGCGAATAGATCCCAAAAGTACTGTGGAGTCGAATCCATAGTTGCCGGTGATATTTTAAGGACGGAGAGATTGGGCAGAGAATGGGGCTGCCGAAGGAATAAAAGAGCGGACGGGACACTGATTACCAGGTACGTCAACGCCGACAGGATTGGAAGCTCAATATCTGTGGTGGCCATCTCGGGACAAAAGTAGACGTGATGTGGAAACATTGGGGAAAGGAGTTCCTTGGAACGAATATCGATGGTGAGACGGCGCAGTCTGGGGTGTCTGGCGAGGAACGCCTTCAGAGAGGCACCGTGGATGAGTAGTCCTTCAAGAGAACATTCTGTAAGGTTTGGGAGAAGAATATCCCTGAGTTGGAACGTTGATTCGTTCCTGCCTCGGATACTGAGTGAGGTTATGCCCCCCACATTATGTAGTTGGGTAGCTAGGACTTCGACAACGCATGCCGGCCCTGTGATGTGCAGTGTTTTGATAGATGAGTTGGCAGGAATGGGTTTGGCTAGTACTCCCAGAGGCGGGCCAAAGTCAGGGCGCTCCAGGGATAGAACACCCTTGCATACCTGCATCCCAGTGACTCGGATATATACAGGCAAGCAAATGCTTTCGAGGTGCCTACATGTAGTAGCGAGTGCGTACACGTCCTCTGCGACAAGCTCTTCGACAATGAGGAGGATGAGCTCCGTTGGAAGCTTGAACAGACACATCTTGGCTTTAAAAAANGGTAGAACGAGAAGAATAAGTCATAAATTTCTCCTTCAGAGTTGAAGGGAGCAAACCGGTGTGATGATGGATGATAGAAAGAGTGGTTGGTATGAGTAGCGTCCTCTGCACGAGGTCGGTCGGAGCTTGTATGGTGGACGAGAGAGTGGAACTGAGTATGAGGCAAGTATGAGGCGTATGAGGCATTTTGAGTGGGGAGTTCGCTAGTATTTGTATGGAGGATGTGTGTATATTCTTAAGTACAAGGCAGAGTCTGAGCTGAAGGGAAGTCGTGTGGAATGAAGGAGAGGAGGGCAAAGAAGGTAGCGAGGGGGAGAGGATGAAGCTAGTGAAGGGGAAAGAGGCAAAGAAGGACGTATCCCTGCGAGGGGTAGGAGGGGATTGTTTTCGTCGAATTCAACGTTGAGATCGATCTTCGACATGTTACTCCTCCATCAGGTCAGAGCTGAGTTCCTTGGATGGGTAGTATGTTTATCCAATCATAGCTACACAGTACAGCAGCGGGGTATATTGACTCTACAGTAATTTATTTAAGCAGTCAACTCATACGCATACGCGATGGCCAACTTGGCGAACTGCTTAGAGTGCTCCCAAGAGAATCCAGGAGCCTCAGTCGTATCGTCGATAGTGTGGAATAGGGGGTTACGGTTGGGGCCTTCGAATGGCATCGAAGCAGGGAAACCTTGACGGTTCCAAGAAGCATGGTCGGAGCAAGCGTAACCGCACTGTGGAATGTATAGTCAGCTCGGTGAGTATGGGACTAACGGAAAGGAAACCGCTTGTACCTCAGGACGAACGATGGGGAGTTTGATGTAAGTGTTGACCAAAGTCTCGAGGAAAGAGTTCAAAGCAGGCTCGGAGAAGTCTTGGCGGATAGCGATAGCTTCCTCCTCTCCAGGCTTAGTGCTGATAAGATGAAAATATTCAGTACGGGCACAAAAGGGATTATCTGGAGAGAAAACTCACTAAGCGTTCATGTCCAACTGCATGTACGCCTGAACCTGAACACCATCGGCTTTGTATTGCTTGGCAATAGCGTCGGAGCCAAGGAGACCACCCTCTTCACCAGCGTACCAGTGGAACTCAAGAGGAGTGGCTGGCTTGAAGCCATCTTTGAGGAGAGCCTTGAGAGTGGCGAGAACGTTAATCGAACCAGAACCATCATCATCAGCACCCGGCGAACGGTCGGTAGCGGGGTCCTCTCCTCTCCATGTTACAGAGTCAATGTGAGAACCAACGATGGTGACGGGCGCGTTGGGGTATATGGAACCCTCAACGCGGACAATGGTAGAAGTCTGAGGGAAACCTTCGTGTGAAACGGCACGAGCAGTGATATCGTCGCGGGAATAAGTGAGCTATAACCATAACGCCAACAAGTCAGTAATGATGTTTCCATGATGGGCGGGAGAAGGGGGTTTACCGCTGAAACATATTCGAGCCACCATGTACTGGCAGCAGCACCAGTGGTAGAGTTGTAGAAACGGGTGTGGAAGCTCGAAAGGCGAGCGAGGTCAGCCTTCATTTCATCGATCGAGAGCGTCTTGATGAGTCTGTTGACAGCTCTCTGACGAACGGGCCGCGTAGGATCTGTAATCCCACACCAGTCAGAACCAAACTTCGGAGATGCAGAATGAGCAGATTCAACGCACATTTAGGCGCAGGCGAAGCTACGACCAAAGTGGCCAAAAGCAAGACGAACGGAGCAGCCAAGAACATGGTTGAGGACGGGGGTGGAGCGGTTTGCTGCTTTTCTTCTCTGAAAGAGACTTTTGTGTTGGACTCAACCAGAGCTCGAAGGGCGGGCGTCGACTGAGTTGGTTAGATCGGAGGGAGGATTTGTTGTATTTATACGGTGCACTATCCGAGAAGACAGGCAATCATAAGGTCGCAGAGAGTGCGGGACTGTGCGGGCCCATGTGCACCAGGACGCCGAGCGGTAGCGAGAGCGCTGCATAGAAGCATGAAGCCGTCGATGTTGAGAATTCCGCGTAGAAGTACAAAGAGCGGGTTGCACACTTGACACGGATGTGCCTCGACGATGCGATGCTCACTCCAAGTGTACTGCTCCTGAACAAATGGATGAGTACCACCACGACAAGAACGTAGCCGTTGACCGACTGTTCGAGAGACTATCCAAAAGCAACCGAAAAGCTACCTCAGGAGGTTTGTTCATAATGGCGGAATGACGCCTTCAACGCCCACATGGAAGTTCTTGGAAAGAAGTCACTTGCAGATATGGTCCGCGTTGACAAAGCGGACGTCGTGGCATTCCCAAGACTTGGCCTAAGCAGTGACAAGAAGTTCTGTCAGTGTGCAAGGAAGTGCATTTGAGTGGTATCGTAATCATGGAAAATTTCCGCAAGTGCCAGGGGGGAGGGGTATTGGGCGAGAGATAGAGTCGTATGGCGTCGGCCAAGCCTAAGATGTCTGGGGTAACGAGCAATAGAAAACATGAGAAAATGCGTGATTGCGGAGGACACAGTTGATTTACACCCTTATCGGGGCATGCGTAGCGCACAGCTGGCAAACGAAGAGGATTACATAGTGGCAAGAAGATCAAGTGGACCCATCTGTTGGATCGATTGTTCAGAGCGTTTTATGGACATCCGCAACAATGGATGGCGAGGTGTGTGAACCAAGGGGGAGGCGACAGAACAAAGTTGCTGGCCAGCAGCTATAATACATCTCCTGTAAGTACAAAAACAGACAAAAATATCGATACAACCGTGTTCATCAAGTTCATCCAATCGTAAGGGTTCATATTCAATGCCACGACGATCGCAGCCCAGCTAAGCTTCTCATCACGCGACTGAGATGTCGTGGTCTCACAACGGATCGCTTCTTTAAACGGCAGGACCGGCTTTCACTTCGAGGCGGGGTTGAAGTGGAACCCGAAGTAGTTGGTGAGTCGTCTTGATGTGGCACGAACGCGACTATGGGTGGGCCAGGGAAAGTATATGGGGCATTCGGGTCGTATACCTGCGTAAAATGACAAGTCAATAATCAAGTTCGAGGGGTCAGCACTTGGAAACGCACCTCTGGGTCGAAAAGTCCTGGATCGTTGTCTCGATATGCCCCGGGGAAGCTGACCAGCTCGTTTGACTGGGGTCGACCGGTTTCATTCCCGCCTACGACAATTTGAGTACAAGAAGGGTAGAATTCAGCTCCGCCTTGGGAAACGGCAAGATGGAGGGCGATAATTTCATGGCGCATGAGATAGTTTCCCGGCGCGATGTTGGGCACAGTGACAACTGCCGTTCCGCCGTTCACTGGGGGACGTTGGAGTCAAAGTCAAAGATGGCTCGTGAAAACGAGGGCAAAGTAGAGAACGCACTGAGGTCTTGCTGCGCCCAATCCATATTCCCGCTTTTCTTGCGTCCAATCTGTTGGATCTTGAACCACTTCGCCTTCGTCGAATCAAACTTCTCGCATCCCTCCCTTCCACAGTCCGCCATGTAGGTCATCATCGGACCCGTATTGTGTGGCCAATGACTGAGATCCCCTCCACGCCAGTCGAACGCCATCTTGTCTCCGGGATTAACGTGTATGGTCTGCTGGGCGAGTTGTGTCGAAGGATTCTGGGCAAGTCCGCACCCGAGGTCAGGATTGGATGCACCTTTCACGGGCCCGACATCGTTCACTTGGCGGGTTGCAGCGGGTGTCGCCTGTGCACGAGGGGCGTTCTGCTTGTAGGTCGTACTGCCTACAGTCACAAATGCGACATATCCGTGCCCGACGACGACGCTCGGAAGAAATGAGAGAAAAACGGACAAATGGAGAGCGTATATCAGATACATGTCGTAGAGTCAGCTATTCGTGGTCGATGTCAATAGCGTTGGGGTTTCATAGGCTGTGGTTTGTGTGGACCGAGAAAAAAAAGTCGACCTGCGAACTCAAGGTAAGAAAGAAGGAGTGGCGGATTCCGGATGCCCAAAAACTCACCTTCCTAAGCTCTAAGCCTTATATTTTCCTGTTCCACCTTGCGTATTAACCAATTCCCCAGCTATCGTCGTCGTGATGAAGACAAGGCCTGTTGGCCTGCGTGCGTGTGAGCCAATTCAGAAGGATAGAGCAATTTGTGGTCCTTGAGGCACCTATTTTTAAAACATCTAAGCTCGTTCAGAAGCTTAGGTTCTCCGGTGTCGAGCGATTCCAGGTTGGAAATACGCTCTCAAAGGTAGCTCGACGAGGGAAGGTCCAACCAGGGCCCAACAACGTTCAAGGGGGATGATTAGAGGGGAGGTTCAAACGTTCAAGAACAGACACCTTATCCGGTTATCGATACTGACGGATCCGTAGGTCGAAATGTAGGAGAGGAGAGCAGCACCTCTGTCTGGAAAAGTTATCATGGTAGTGTGGTCGCATCGCATCAAACACTAGTTATGCCTCAGTTATGGCCATCTCGAAGCTCAAACACTTTCAATTGACAGTTGACGGAAGCAAGCACTAATTTGATAGTAGGGACTGAAAGACACCGAATCCACGCAATAAGGAAAGGCATGAACGAAAAATCATCATGGCATGTATCTAGAATTACATCTACCATGTCAAGTCCAACGAGTGCGTACCTCCAACTCCGTTGGACCAATTGAAAGCAGTTCTTTGCATTTGAGCCTAACGAAGTTGTCCATTCATGGATCGCGACCTAAACGCAGAGTGACTCACATGGGTTGGAGGATCACTGGAGGTACGTCAAGCACTTGACTTGAATGCTCTGAAGGTGAACGCAAAGGTGGCAGCTAGATTGAAATAATGAGTTTGGGCTAGAGAGGAGTAAAAGGTCTGACTTACTCAATCCGAATTCGCCTACGCTAGAGGACCATACAGTCAGGTTGTTGACTGGGATGTTGTCCTCTGGTAGGTTTTCCTGAAGACGATGATAAAGCGGGCTCTTTGGCAGTCGACACGGATGCGAGTAATGAGTGTGCTCGCCCGAACAATCCAGTGCCCCCAGCCATGCCGGTTGATATGTTCATAAACGCCTGGGTTCCACCAAGTACCCGTTACAAAGTCAGGATCCAGGAAATCGTCCTGAAATAGATCCAAGATTAATCTTTCAATCAGGGAACACTGACTCCACGTTGGGGACTCACGTATAAGTCCTTGTAATTGACATCGAAGTCGACACCACTGGCATTTTGTCGGGCGTTTTGTTAGAATCGGTCCAGAGTAAAGTTGTTCTCGTATCTCGCCGGGAAGACTGTAGGAGTGTTGCCGTTATTTTCAAGCATTGGCACATCTTGCTGGTAATTGATGCTATTTACGTGTGGGGGAGAGGTTTGGTCAGGCTCTCCAAGGAGTCAGAAGAAGACGCACAATTGTTCCTCAACCCAATTCAAGACTGAAGTCCTCTCGGTAGGTGCGCGATGTTTCTCATTAACGGGCCGGGGCGAAGAGCAACAGCGCGAAGACCAATTCGGTTAAAATCGATAACGTAGTACCCGCAGAAGCCGCTAGTATGTAGGTCCAAGGAAACGTCTAGGGCTACTTTGGGTACGTCGTGTTACACCTCGATTGATGGCGACAGTGTACACAATTCCACCTTCGCGATCAAAATCGGCGGCGGTCTTCCCCCTGGGGTCGGCACGCGTCGCATATGCATAATAGTCCGTGAACCAAGTAAATTCATAGCGCTGGACCATGAAGGTCCCGATCGCTGGGGCACCAAATTGATTATCTGATCGCCACGCCAACCATGGAATGAAGAGATTAGCTGAATTATCCAAAGTCCCCCTAGAAGAGAATTGAGCAATCGCGGCAATGCGTGACCACATGAATTTACCTCTTGAAACCAATGACACCGATGGGTGGGTTCAAGTTTGATGCGAAGGACGGAGTCGCGTTGGATGTGGCCACTGCACGAGAGATAGCTGCTACAGCTTCTTCAGTTTTATCCTTGGACGATAGTTCAACCTTGAAGCAGCGATTGGCAGGTGGCGTACCACCGCCGGCACGAAGTGGTTTGTGACGCAGCATGAACGTCGGGGGGCTCTCAAAAGCGAGGCCTTGAAGCTTGAACTTGAGGCCCAATTAATAGGATCACATGGGCTGGTTCTGCCGAATTTTGGCTGAGTCCGCTCACCACAGCTCACCGCCCGTACTAGAGGAGCATCCCCGAGTCGGCCTAGTAGTATCCAGACCTGTTACAAGTAACTTCTGTCCGTGGTCTACGAGTCTACGACTGGCAATCCTTGGACGAAAAATGAGGATGGTAGCGAGTTTGCATCCGCTCGGTGTTGTGATCTTGGAAGGAAGCTGAGCGCCGAGATCTTGAAACTCGAAGTTAGATTGTCATCATAGAGGGTTGGTGCCCAGTTTAGGAGTGAGCGAGCTTTGGAGTGGCTGTGTCGATTTTTCGAGCCAGGGGTGACCGGTGATGTCTGGTGGTAGGGGTTCCAGGCAGAGTTCGGAGTCCGAGGCCCATAACCGAGATGCAGAAATTAAGTAGGAGAGGGAGCATTGAGGACATCCTTTTGTGCGCCTCACAATTCCACATCGCCGAATGATGGTGTCGTTACTGTTCACAAAGGATTACCCTGATAGAAACTGAACGGGTCGTTACGCGTTAGGGGCGACCCCTGCTAGTGTGGTGACTTCGATAGCGTCACTCCAACCAACGGAAGCGGAAGAAGACGAGGAAGGCAACAGCCTCGAACAAACACAGTGAAACAGCGACATCCAGCGGAACGCTCACGTGAACAAAGGTATAAAAGACCTGCGCCTTGGTCGCGACAGTCTTCCATCGTACCAACTCTTGAACAACCATCACACACCATAACCATGTTCAAAGCACTCGCGTCTGCTATTGCCCGCCGCACTGCTCGCTCCAAGCCTGCAGTTATTGAAGTCGCAGTTGAGCCTTCTCAAGTACGTCGTCCCCTCCATTTCAGTCCAGTCTGGGCTGGTAGCTGACGGTTGGATACACAGTTGCCATCGTTGTACCCCTGGAAAGACATTCATCAAAGACTTGCCATCCACTGCGGTCAATCCGTCCGCAAGCTCATGCCACCATCTCAATCCCCAGCCTTCGCCACTCCCTCCGTCTCGCTCGAGGTCTTCATCGAGCGAATCCTTCGTGAATCAAAAGCACCCCTATCAGCCACTCTCGGCGCACTCGCCGTCATCAACTGGCTGACCGAAGGAAACATGTCCCCACTCGCCTGTTCATCACCACATCATCTGTTCCTGTCCGCCTATCAGTTGTTTGTGCAGGGCATGTGGGGCATGTACTGGGACAACGAAGATTGGGTCAATATGTTTGGAGGATGTATCTCGGAAAAGGAGATTTCGGCGATGAAAATCGACGTTGCCGAAGCAATGTCTGTGTCTACCAAGGCTACGCCCGAGTGGGAAATGCTTTCCTGGCTCTCGCAGGATAGCACGTCCAAGCTCATTGAAGACATGTTCGATGAAGAAAGAATTCAGTCAGGTTCAACACTGTTTGAAAGCAGGGATATGAGAAGCATGGAGTACAATCTCAGGATGACCGGAATTTGGGTCGTTTATGAGTGGGAAGATGATGAAGATGTTGACGACGACGAATTTACCTGACTGAATTCCTGTATCATGATATTTTGGACAATCATTCCCTTCTCGAAAGCAGCCTTTGCGTGAACGAGTGATGGACATAGTCAATCATCTTATTGTGATCAATAAGACAAGCGTCCCCATCTACTTAGCGTCTTCAACTCGTGCTATGAAACTTCGTTTACAACCCTAAGGCTTCTTCAACGCCTTCCACCTAATAATAAGTCAGCACACTGTATTCCAAGCACGGGTAAAACATACTTGTCGGCGTGGGCAACATTACTCAAGAAGTTCTTCAAGCCTTTCACTGGAGGGGGGCACTCGAGTTTCTTGGTCTTCGGAGATACTGGTGTAGTGCCAGCGCGCTTGCTCTTTGAGCTGCACGAAGAACCACCCTATGAGAACGGATTTGAGCCAGCCTCTCTGGGTAGAGGACACAACAGAGACTTACACATGCGACTTGGTATTCGTAGGTCCAGAAAGACCATTTAGCACTCGGACCGAGACCCCAGAACTTAGCCTCTGCGCCAAGGTGCGCATCGAAGCCGAGCTTGACAGCATAACCAAGTTCGGCATCTCCGTCGACTGAGCGCGTGTCGAAGGAGCGACGCGACTTGCGGGGAGACTTAGGAGAAGACGGTCTGGACGACTTGGGAGAGGAGGGTCTGCTGGATGAGTCGGAGCCCCCAATGCTTGCGAACTCCTTGCTCGCTTCAGCTTCGACGGTGAATTTAGTTTCGAAGCCAAGGAAAGCACTTGTGATGACTTTGGCCTTGGAGGTTTTCGAGCCAGCAGATGCTCCAATGAGGAGCTTGGGAGTGACAGCAGCTTCGAAAGCAACGTGTGCTTTGCCGGTCGAACCAAATGTCCCGTTGAAGCCTATCATCTGTGTTAGTCTCCATATCTTTCAGACAAATGGAGGGTGTTATACCAGAAGCCTCGATTTTGAAACCTGGGTTGTCAGGCTTATCGCTCTTAGGGGGAACCGTTGCGAGGCCTAATGAAGGAATAAGAGGTGAGAGGTTGGGTGAGATGCGCGGATACTGACCTCGGTCAAGACCATATTGGATCTTCCCGCTGAATTCCATCACTGCTTCAGCGGTCACAGATGCTTCGAGTTTCAGAGCACCCATCAAACCGAGGTTCGCGACACTAGTAGTTACGAATGAATACAGTGGCCTATTTGTTGAATGACCGACGTACCCAAACTCAAGCCCCGTTATCATGGGGATAGCCCAGGGACCGATCTCATTTTCCCATCCGACTTTACCCTTGTATGAGTGAGTAAAAGTTGGCAAAGATATTAACAAAGGAAACTCACCATCAACTGGACGGATAGGGACAATTCATGACGGATATGAGCGTTAAGGTCTAGAAACTAGTGTTAGTCTCATCGCGGTCAAAAGGTATAGTCACTATACCATTCCAGAAACCGGTGAGCTTCTGGATCACACCGTTCAATCCAGTAGCGGATCCGCCCCATGTTGAGGAGCCCCAGAAATAGGTGTCGATCTTCCCGGTAACAGTAACCCCAACCTTCGCAGTCGCCTTATCCGAGCTCGACAAGCTCTTTGAGCACATGAGATCTTCCGACTTGAGCTCAAGTTTCGCCCAGGTCTCCTTCTCGTTCCCAAAGTGGACATTATTGCTCTTCTTGGTCCCTGGTGGCTCAGTGAACGTATAAGGTTTGGTGGAAGCTTTGCCGCCAGGGTAATACGGCGTTACGTAGGCATCAATGCGGGTGAAAATGAAAGGAGGGGAGCTAGAACTGGGAGACGACGGTCTACTCGTGGACGCCTTGTCAACGAGTTCTAGGAACGATAAAGTCAGAGGGCGGTCATACAGCGAGGACGAAGTTACTTACCCTGGGAAGCTTGTTCTAGGAATTCACCGACAGCCTGGAGGTCGTCAACAGTATCTGGTATGGCAAAGTTGGTATCGACGCCGGGAACATTGACACCGTACTAAAGAAATTAAAAGTTGGTTTAATCACAAACTAGTTGGTTAAATTATGTGTGTGCTTACAGCAACGAAGCGAACATCGCCATATCTGAGACGGAGAATCGTGAGTTTGAAACTTGATGAAAAATAAGGAGCACAAACTTGGAGTAGTCAATATCGGCGAACTAAGGGGAGTTTAAATGGTATTCGCTGGCAAGAAAAAACAGAGTGCCCACATCTGTATCAATTTCGACAGAGAACACCTGGGGTACAGACCCATCGCGGCGAATGACCTGATGGTGGGACGGGACCGATTGATCTTCGTGCACTCGGTAATTGACAACCCGCGCGAACGGTACCGAGGAGCACTTTTCAAAACAGGTGAGCAATGTGTACATTGAAAGGGGGTGGAAATGTGCTTACAGATTCAGGGAGTCGAACGTATTTTCCAACAGGTCCATGACCACCATCAAAGAAATGGTTGCAGGCACCACCCTCAGCATCATCAGACTTACAAACCAAACGAACCTCTTGTTCAAGAGCATTCGGGTCGCAGTCTAGCACCACCCAGCCCGCTGCGGGGGTGATGTCAGCAATTGCATACGGGGACTTGGCGAACTGTTTAACAAAAGTCAATACGGAGATAGTATATTGATAAGTATTATGCGCTGCTCACGAGCTTGACCGTCCCGGATTGCTCTTTGTGCGTGGGTAGGTCATAGGCACACTCGCCATGGAAGCAAGGCTGCTCCCAGTTGTTGTGCCCAATACCCGCGACCAGGGTGGCAGCCAAGATGGCCAAAGCAAAAGCTGACTTCATCCTCTAGAGATAAACATTGTTTCAAAGGTAAGGTACGCGTACAAGGAAGTACTCACAGACTTTGAGCCTGGCTAGGAGGGGAATCGCGTAGAGAAAAGCGATGGGGTGGTGCATCCGTTCACAACGTCTATATGTACTTCGCGGCTCATTAGGGCTAGAGCGTGACAGCACGGCGTACAGCTTTTCAATAGTGAGGATACGGAAGGAAAAATGGAGGCATTCCAGGTCTACCGTTACTGAATCCGTGGCGTGTTACCTCTCAAGTGGTCCGAGCCCACCAGATACAGGAAAGTTCAACTAGCTGGATGAAAAAGCAGCCTGTCCATTGTCAGCAGTAAGCATTGTCGAAACTCGGCCAGAGCTGCTACGATGTTGAACTACATTTGACGTGCCAGATTAGCGACCAGCTACCACAGCGTGCATCGAATCGTACTTGACGCATACTATCGCGTGAAGTATGCTAAGAGTATGAAATAAAGTATATAATTAGTTTTGCCCAAAGTAGGATTCAAAGTATTGATTACTAATCACTCGTACTTCCCACGAAAGTATCTGTGAGTTATCTTGTAAGTATTTTGATCGGATACTTCACAATTACTTGTGGCTCAAGTACGAAACAAAGTAGTGATTACTAATCACCCATACTTTCCGAAAAAAATATCTTTAAATTATTTGGTTAGTATGTTTCTTTCATACTTGAAAAATGCTTTGTCCTCGAGTATAATGAAAGTATGAAACTGACTTAGCAGGTCNAATACTTGTAAGATACTTTCAGCCATAGTATTTTTCAAGTATNGAAACCCCGCCACCCTCAAAATCACTTTTGNCTTCGAGTNACGAAACACGGTTCACCTATGAAAAAGACGGACCGGACCGGCTTGGTTCTGGGCCGGCGTA
>JAPEVF010000210.1:0-69481 GCA_029747585.1 Pleurotus djamor | reverse complement strand
ATCAGGCTCGCCAACCCAGCCTGCTTACGCCGCTTCGTACGGACCTGCGAGTACAAGCGCCTTACTCCCCCCGTCTTGTGCCCCAGTTAACAGGTGATTCTGGTCTTATGCGCCGTCTTTCCATGGCTGGATGCTTTTCAAGTCGCACGATAACACCCACAACGACGACATGAGGAACGACCCGCCACCCAGGCGAAAGGGCAGCATCTTCTCCAGTCGACGCACCCCTTCCCCCGATCGTTCGCGACAGACCCACCAGAGCAGTGGTAGCGGTGGCGTGTTTGGCGGTCGTCGTCGCTCAACATCATCCGACTCCTCATCCAACAATTCTTCGAGAAACGGTGGTGGCAGCTTCTTTTTCCGCGGAAACAACCGATCGTCTACACACGATGACCCCACTATCCGGGCTGCCCGCGAAAAAGTATCTCTAGCGGAGGAAGCAGAGAGAGAAGCTGACCGTGCTCTCACGCAAGCCCGAGCCAGTGTTAAAGAAGCTCGAGAACATGTCAGATTCCTGGACAAGGAAGCTGAGGAAGAGTGAGTACTTTGCTGTTACATCGGTTTCGAAGCACACTGTTTCTAAACATATCCCTTTCAGTGCCAGACGTGCAAAGTTGAAACAGGCAGAAGCCAAAGTGGTTGGCAAATCCGCTCGGGCTCTTGGGAAGTTCAGTTAAATCCGTCCACGCTGAGAACATACCCCATTTTCTTTCGTCTCTTTGTCTGATCTTAATGGTTCTCTAATCTTGTAACTTTTGTACTAGCGAGTTGATTCAGTGCACCAGACCGCCTTTCCCCATCATGACTCCTTGCGCGTCGCTCGGTGGCGTTTAAGGTACAATATTGTTGAAGACTCGCAGCGTGGACTCTTAGCACGGTGGAAAACGATTGGCTATCACAACAGCTGCGGCGCCCGCTTGATGCTGTCAAACGCTGAGCCACAGATGAGGCGAGGATATCAGATCTCCACCCTTCTATACAATGGTCTGATTGAGGAAGAAGACGTTGCATGATATCATAAGACGCAACGTATCGACGCACAATGTCCTTCTGGTGGATGTATTTTGGGTGCAGTCATAAGTGGTAATTTCTCACTGGCCCATGACCCGGTGAGTGGGAAGTTTCTCCGTATGTCGTACAAGTACTGTGTGCCCATATGATCTAAAACGTATGTAGACAATACAATGGTGAAGACTGCATATGCTCGCATTCAAATGAAAGGAGCCTTGGCCATGATATATGCCTGAAGAAGCTAGACACGATACGATGCGAGAACGGAAGGGGCCACACCAAGATATGCGGTTCTTGTAATGAATGGGGTAATCCAGGTCCAACAACTAGTCGACGCTCAATTCACCCTAGGGAGTTGGTGTAAGGGGGTCGATTGAGGCCTAGCCAAGAATTCGGTATATCGCCTCGCTTACGTGCCTCTGAGTAAGTGGCGCACGGCGAGCTTACTCGCACAAGTGAGGGATTGGCAGGCATCTCCAC
The DNA here is from genome assembly GCA_029747585.1 of Pleurotus djamor. Lineage (NCBI taxonomy): Eukaryota > Fungi > Basidiomycota > Agaricomycetes > Agaricales > Pleurotaceae > Pleurotus > Pleurotus djamor. Next base: position 67,990 of record JAPEVF010000210.1, on the reverse strand, counting down.
CGCTCGACGCGTGAGCCCCAAGCCTTGATTTCGACGGAGGGGCCGGATGCTTCAACTGAGTTATTAGATCAAGCTGCAAGTCAAAGGCCGGATTTAGCTCTTCACGGAGCAGAGAAGCCCAAACGGATACAGGGTGCTGCCCCAAGTTTGTCCTGAGATAAGATCGAATGTCTAATCTGTGGAGCTGTCTGCACCCGAGACACACTTCAGACATGCCTGGTTATTTTCCTCGCGGGATTCGTCAGAATGACATAGCTCGGGTGAACTGACTTACGCGGAAGTGTATCGCTTTCAGCCTGTAGCAGTAGAGTAGCGACTCAAGCTCCACTACGGCCTGAAGAGTCTCATCCGAGTCCGGCATACGGGTTGTACAAAATCGGATAATGGTTTGGCCTGTGGAGGGGTAGGGCTTGAATCGATTAGGATATATTGTGAGCGATGAGTCGCCCTTGGAAGACATCAACGAAGCAGGAAATGCTCACATTCCCCAGGCAACGGCGAAGGCATGAATCCCAGTACCTGGTGGCTTGGCGAAGGTGCGTTCACAGGCTTCAGGAGGGTGCCCCTAGTTTCCTGGTTGGACATTGAATGATTTCCCGTCGCGGTGTTTGAAAATCTTCTTTTTCTCCACAACTTCGAACAGAGTGGCAAGGAAATGAAACGGAAACATATTAGATCACCATATCCATGAACTATGAAGGTGAGAATCTGACATGATTTCGAAAGACACACAGCTGTTTCGCAAACTCCCGGCGGTGTCAAACTCGAGCTTCGCTTCGAACTGGCTTCGAAATGCTATTTTTTGGTCTGTGGGCTCTACTGATGAGCCAGCATGCCGCCGGGTTATTTGATGGCACTGACAGCACGAAAGCATCTTTGAGATAAACACGTACAGTAAATCACTGAAATAGTGGTTTTTTTCTCACAGGTGCACCTCAGTGTGTATGCATGGCATCGCAGACTCAACGCAAGCTGTGTCTTCTTGTCTTCTTCCCTATCAGTTTACCTCACTTCACCCACAGTTCATCCAGGAATGCCTCGCTAAATCATTCTACGCGGCTGATATGATAGGGAGTTTAAGAACGGTTCACCGAAACTAGGCTTTCTCGTTGCTTGCGCGGAGCGGTGTTATCAGTCCAAGGGACATCGATATGCCCTTCTCGGATGACCCAGCGGCGGTACTTTCCCGCGAACGTTGCTGGAAAGCTTGTTGTTTTGTCCTCATGGCTAGTGACATTGGGGGATCAATCGACTTCGAACAAACTCAGACATGGATACCAAGCCTTCCGAGCCCCGCATCGCCGCAATCAATTTTTCCAAACCAAGGACGAACGCTAGGTGACTTGTTCCAGAAGATTCAACATATGTGCACCTCTGATATTCGGTTCCGTTTTCAAGGCTAGTCGTCTGCACCAGCGTCCATCTGGGAATTTGCTTAGGAACTTCGTTCATTCATTCAAGGTCCATTAATTCAAACTTCTCTGACATCATCGTTATGCTGTTTCTGAGTCCGAGACCCATCGGCGAGCTTGTGGTGGGTTTCCAATACTTCCGATGTCGCCGTTTCCCAGCTAGAGGACATCAGCGCTATCAGACCAATAGCAGCCTGTCAAACGGCATTGGTAGATCCTGACGCCCGTACCTTCTACGATTTCGATTCCGTAACTGTCGACGCAGTGGAGTGAGATCCATCATGGATCATGTCCATCCCTCGAAGTGTCCCTAATACGAGAAGAGAGGCCCGCGGGTTACCGGTTAGATGGACCTCGGTATCCCGGCCATCGGTGTCCTCCTTCTCAGGGTTAACACGCTCATTTACCCACCTTTTTGATAGGTGTTGTATGTCGACCACGGCTAGCGATGAACAAGGAGCATCCAAGTAATGGAAGGCATTCACTATCCTCCGAACTGCACGTTAAGGAGAATCCACATTCCCACTTGGCGACTAAAGGTGTCAATCTCCACCAGAATGAATCCCTTTCTTCCGAAATGGCATCTCCGTAAGTAAGGTAGCTGTGTCATACATTTTGTACTTCTCATCCTCCAGACAGATGAACTTCTTTCGAGAAGTCTCCCTTCGCTTCTCCTACTGTGGCGTTTACGGATGATATTCCGAGAATGGCCTAAATCTATGCAGGATTCCCCATGGCGCTGAGCGCTCTAGCATTGGAGAGTGCCTCTGTCTCTTTCCTCTTCAAGCCAACCTTGGTAGGGAGGATACTTACTTGGGATTGAGCATCCAGACGAAGCATATTGTACACTTGTGGGCGTATATGTAGGTTACCCGGGCTGCGCCGTATTACAACTCTTAAGCGATGGGCCACATCTTGGGACCCTCATAGCCTACTAGATCAGCCACCGTCGGCCCTCATAATCGGCCACCTTCTCAAAACCCATCGTTCCCTAAAAGTCTATCTGTGACAACCCTCTCGAGGAAGAGTGTCACATCATGACGGAAAAAACCCCACGAAAGGGTCCTTATATTTAGTCCAAGAATACGGAAGCTTTCCCTGTTATGATTTCCTGATAAAGTAGCACCTATTTTGTTCCCGCTTCAATCTGGATTGCGTGCCTTGAAGATCGGTTCTGGTGCTTATATACCCCCCCTTGACTTGCCCGTGTCAGGCGATTAGCCCCCCCTCCAATGCTTCCTTCCATCCAACCTGCGTTGTCCTCGTACCCTCGCCACCACGATTCCAATCTATCACTAACACGCGCGACGTGCACTGGGATACGGGTGCGCTCGCCAGCCGACGCACGAGTGATATTCCATGCCGTATGCCTGAACGTCCTTCCTATCGTTACACGTCGACTCGATACCGAAGAGCGCAACACTATAACACCGGGCTCAGTATATGTATGGGAAGAACGGGGGCCACATGCAGAGGCAACTGGTGTGAGTAACGCTGTAAACACCATGCGAGTCGACGTTGACACTGATCGCTTCTTAGCTCGGGATAGAGCGCTGGACCGATGGCACGCCCTTTTCATATCTCGCAATCCTACTCATCTCTGATACCACGACCTAGGAATCCGATGGGGCCCATCGAGAGTCCGCGATGTAACTCGGTCTATATATAACACAATTCCATTCCCTTACAATTTTTTTACTGCAGGGCTTTCTCTTCTACCACGAAAAGGAAACTCGACATACAGACGCCGAGAACATGTACGGGTCAGATCCCATGTCAATTTATCTCAGCCTGACGGTGATCTGAAACGAACTTTTGACACTCTAGATCACCCATACGATCAGAACCAAGTCGAGGCTTGATAAAACAAACATACTCGGTCTGGGTTGACACATCGACGGGTAGAAAGAAATGGCATCTCAGTTGAGTTCTTCAATGCTTTCGGGATGCCAGGCTCAAGGATCGCTGAGCTGGGAATTTAGTCGCGTATTTCACGGAAGACTCGCTTGACTACCTACGGACAGTCTCTCAATTGCCGCATCTGGCGTCCCTCCTCGTCCCGCAAGGCAGGTACAAAAGCGCACGAACTGCCAAAGGAAGAATCCGAGATCAGGTCGAAGAAGATTACGTTCCCTCATCGGGGCCCCAACTAGCACCTATAACGTCGTTGTCATCCTCTCAGCAGAATGACATACTCGAAGCCAGAAGACCTTCCTTACCTTACCCGCGAAACGAATACCCTCAATTGACAAACGATCGGGCCACTCCGCCGTCACCCCCCACACCCTCTACGCCGAAAGACCTTGCTCCGTTAGCCTACCTAGAGAACATAGCACCCAAGCCTCGGCATCCCATCGACGAGAAGTTGCTGATGATGATCATACCGGACTTAAGATAGTATCCTAATAGTTAATGCATATACACGCAGTATTGATTATTACGCACCATCTGTAAACTTAGCGTCGTACTTTTTGTATCTTTACTTGGGACAATTGATTACATGGGAGATTCCTTGGAACACCTTGAACTCAGCCATATGGAGGAATGGGCCCCACCTGTTGATGGTCAAAATAAAGGCTAATGAAGGTTAGAGTCTTGATGGATTTGGGTTGACCTCGCAGTCTGATGCAATACGTCCATGTGTGGCTTAGGCCTGTCAATTTTTGACGTGGTGAGAGGAGGGGGGCCTATCAGGGACATAATCTAAAGTGGTGAACGGGTATGTTAAATGAAAATTCTCCCAAGTACGAGGGCACGAACCTGATGTGGAGGCTAATGAGCAGGTCGGCAAGGAACGAGTCGAAAAATTCAACACGGTCAGACGTCATCTACAGGGCGGGCGGTTGACAATACGCGTCAAGAAGGGTCCAACGACTTATTTAAATCACGAAAACGCCGAACAGTGAATGCAACTGTCATTATTTGTGGTGGAAACAAGGAGACTTGCAAGGTGCGACAGATGCGATAATGAGCCACAGGGTAGAGAGCACACGGTGTGCGCCTCGGCATCAATGATTACCAGCTAATCGAGGTCGCGAACTTAGTCTCGCTTGCCACCAACCAGGCCACCCATCAGGACACTGGGTAATTCTTGGCTTCCAACACCACTGAGCAATCCCACAGAGCCTACCAATAGGAGAATTATGGTGATCACCGTGCCGGTCAAGAGAACAAATGGCCTTCCAGACAAGTTGAGAATGATGTTCCATAAGGGAATGGAAACCACTCACCCGCTCACGTCCTTCTTTTCGCAGCTCTCTCCAGCCCAATACTCGGTCTTCGTCTGAGCACCAGAGCCTGACTTGGTGACTTCGCAAGTACAAACATAGCAACTTCTCCCAGCCTTGCTCGCCTGGATGCAGGTTCCTCGGCCAGAGCAAGATGATGTTCCATTATTGCACGCATCCGCGGTGCTGAAGCACGTGGAAATGGAGCCTATCGGTTTCTGAGGCGGAGGGGGGTGATCCCCCGGAAATGGGGATTGGGTTTGCTGCGAGCCAACTGCGCGTTCGACACGCGTAGAAGAAGAATAAGTGATCAAAGCGAAACGAAGGGTTTCGGTGGTGGCGATAGCATCGTGTATGAAGAGCCGTGCTTCCTCCAAAGCAGCGTCATATTCTGCGCTCTGGGGTCCAAATTTCGAACGAATTTGTTTGAGGGGAGAGAGGTCGAATGCAGCGAATGCAGGATGTTGTGAAGTAGCTAGGAAGTTGGATAGTGAACGAATAGACTTGACAAAGTCCTGCGGTAGGTTCTCCGTGGATGGCGCATCTACCGAAGCGAAGACGGAGGAGTATGATTCGCTGGCTCGGTGAACAAAAGTCGTTAAGAGAGGCCGAGGATTTCCGTCAAGTGAATCCTCGAGCGTTGAGATGGCCTGCAACGTATCAGGCAGGATAGCTACACACCACTTTGAGTATTTCGTCGCGGCAAGTTCAGTTTTGCAAACTGACCTTTGGCATCGTCCTCATCAGCAGCCAGAAGCAAGGCGTCCCTCATGCCTTGTCCAACAAATGGTTGTTCTCCGTGCAGGTTGTCTTGTATTTGCTCATAATGCTCGAGAGACAGGTGTTGTGAAAGAGCGAAGGTAGCCTCTTCGGCTGATTTGGGTTCGGAGAAGGTGGCAGAGGCAGGATTCAGATAAATGCTAGTAGCGTGCGCGAGCTGGATGCCAAAAAGAAGTGCACCGATGAGAAAGTGCATGTCGACGTTGTGGGAGACGATGAGCTCGAGTTCAAGCTCGCAGCCCGACGCAGCGCCCCGGGGTTATTTGGCCCTGTTTGTCCAACCCCGTCATGTGCTACTTTGGGCTTAACATTTGACTCAGAACTCTCTTGAACTTGTACCACCATCATCATGATGTCCTTGAGGACGATAGGACTTCGTCTCAACGACATTCTACGTCCGTTTCATCAGTATGAATCAGGAATACCTCACGGCAGCTTGACTTTGACACTCATCAGTGGCTTTAGGTGTCCCACTTATAGATTATCTGCGTTACCAGCGATACCCGAGAGAACATGGTCGATTCCGCTTCTTCCTGACGAGATATGGCTTGAAATCTTCGAATTCGCGACTTACTGTCACCCCGCCAAAACCGTGGCGCCGTTGGACGCGTTTACGACGGCGCGCGTCTCAAATAACGTGATGGCGGCGAATACTCCGTACCTTTCGCTGAGAACCAAGTGTGCTTTGGTCTTTGTGTGCCGCGCATGGCGTCGAGTTGCACTCCGTCTCCTCTATGAATTCATATCAATTTCAAGTCTTCGGATGGCGAACCTCGTCCTTGCTGCGTTACGATCGGAGTCACCACTTGCACGCGTTCAGCTGGGCGATTACGTGCGACACCTTGATATTACCGTTTCATCTCGCCGCGGCTTCGACTACCTCGTCGCGACCTTCCAGATAATGAGGCTATGCCCCAACATGAGGCACATCACCGGGCGCTGGAACTGTGAGCTGCCCAAAGAGTACCTCAGCGCGATCTCCAAGCTCTACGGCGGCTCGCTGAAGGGGCTCAATTGGATCAACGAAGTATCCCCCGACACCGTTCCATTTTTTGGCACCTTTTCTTCGTTGCGCACCCTAGATCTGCGTGATATATCGGGTCAAGTGGAACGCTTTGAAGCCTCGAGCCCCGCAAGCCGACCGTGCCTCCCGCGCGTGAACACACTCGTCCTTTCCTCCTCTTTTTCACCCTTCTTTGCTTCTCTCTTTTCATTCCCTTCGCTTGAGAATATCACGGTTGAAGCTCCACCTCCGTCGCCTCTCTTCAATGAGCGCCTCTCAAAGATGCTCGCCGTTCACGGACACACTATCATTACAGTTGATATCCTACCTCCTCAAATTCACGGAGATTACGACGACAGAGGCTGCGACCTCGTCGACCCCTCTTTATTTCTTAACCCAGCCACTTGCCCCAACCTCCATTCTCTTACATTCCCTCAAGCTTCCAAACAACCGTTTGTCCATTCGCACCCTAACATTCGCCGCATCGGCATACGTGCGATCAAGTCAGACTATCTATACCCGAATAAATCTTCCTCTACCAAGGACCACCTAATGGCCATTAACCGCGATTTATACCCCAACCTTGAAGTAGTAAGGACGGTCGGATTCTTGGTGGACTCGTGTGGGGACTCACTCATTAAGGATATATTCATCTGGTGGGCTGAACGATTTGAGGGACAAGGAATTGACTTCCAGGACGGAGAGGGTGTTATTTGGCTATACAACGAAGCTGAAGCTGAACCGGATCCCCTTCCCGATGAGCAGCCTATCGCTCCGTCCCTTGCTCCGATTAGCTCGTCGTAAGGCGAGTGGCTCTCCATAGCTTATTCGTGCGATGTGGACTTCTGATCTGGTGTGGGTGTTTAGCTTAGTCACATCACGTATTGGATTCAAATTACTACCGTTTTAATGGCACGATATGATCCGTTCGTTGATGTCAAGTTTGCAGCTTTAACACCACGCAGGTCAGAACCGTAACCAGTGCTATTCTATGCGATCTAACCGTTGTTATCTCGCTGCTTGTTTCTCCATTCTCCTCGAGAAGGGCGAGTCTTCATTACTCTCTGTTTAGAATGCACCCGTCCTTATTGATACCCCATTGATCTTTGTAGGTGTGACAGCAATGCGAATACTCGCTGTTTTCCAATTCCGGGCCTGCTTCTGTAATTCCCCATTCATTGGAGAACCACAGCCACTCCTGCGTGACAATCGGTTCGTCCCCTACGGCGATATGTATTTTGGTTTAAATCTAAGTGGACTAGATCTTACCTGTTCTGTATATGTTGACAGACAGTTCATGTGGTTGCCTCATGCAAGCATGTTCCTCAAGCTCATGCGTAAGGTTAGCTTGTGAGAGGATGTGATGCTTACCATGTGGGTGAACCGTATACCCTTACTTGCGCTCGCGGGACAGCTGACAGGTTTAGGTAGGTCTCGCCTTGGTCTATCATAGAGTTTGGTATTTTTATCTGAGAATAACCTACTTAGGCACGATATGCGATCACTGGCGGGTTTCCATTGCGGTCGACGTTCGATGGTGCTCCTCTTGCTAAATTTGGTCCATTGTGGTGGAGATATCGCTACCCCGACTGGAAATTTCAATGACATTCGCACTCAACGTGCGTCCCACCCTAGACCTGGACCCATACCTACAGACAGTGGCCGCAATTCCAGCCGCCTTGACCTTTGGTACGATTTTCTAAAAATGCTTGCGGCGGGCCACGGTGATTTAATTGACCTTTCTAGAACTGGTATTGAATTTACAGTGGACCCGATGCGTCCCACCTCATGTCTGACTCAGGTAACGGAGCTCATACCTCATACTATCAAGATTCCACCTTCATTTGGGGGGGGGTCTCGACGAGGGCCGTGACGTATAATTTCAAGTCCTCATGCAGTCTTTCGATCAGTTCCTCTGGCGACTCCCTACGTTCCTATGAACTTCGTGGTCGCTCTTATTGGCGTCTGTTGGTGGGGTAGCACAGGTAAATAAGCCCAGGCCTAGTATTGAGCCTTCCAAGTCTCATCCGACGACGTCCACAAGGGTTCTAGCGAGCTCATGCACCTCATCCATGACAAGTTCGTGTCGTCATCGATAGAAACAACCTTTCAAAAGGGGTGTCATGAAAGCAACGTGCAAAGAAGGTAATCTCAGCCGCCTATTCTCAGTTGGAGATGCCAAGATGTTGAGATGTAGCGTTGACGAATCGTGTGAAAAGGTGTCAATGACTCCTCGGCACGGCTTCGGCCAGCCCAGCCAGAGCCATTCGTCACCGAATCCCGGATGCTTTCGATGTCGCCGCACTCAAAATCGCCTCTGCTCATCTCTTGAACTCAAACTTCTCGCTATACTGAAAATGCTGCGGTCGTCGTCGCGCTTTCTCTCGACGGCGCACCGTGCCCAACCATCGCGACGCCTCAAATTTGCCCGACGGCTAGGGTACGTCGCACTGGGAACGGGAGCAGCTTGGGCAGTCGATGACCAGTTCAACGCCTCTGCTATAACGCGGAATTTGAGGACATTTTGGACCGTAAGCTGATAGATTCTTACCGTATTTCGCGGTTTCAGCTCAAACGCTCTGACAGCAAAGATGTAGTGTGCCATGATCACCTTGGATTACAAGCTCAACTTCACGCCCGAGAAAACGGACCAGATCCCGGACCTCCATGAGCGTGTCGCTAATAGGCTGTATGACTTGCTCACGTCAAACGGCGGTCTATACATCAAGATAGGTGAGTCTCAGAAGTGAATATCGATGAATCATCCATTGCTCGGGCTTACTGTTTCCTACTACCTAGGCCAAGCTATCGGTGCTAATGCAGCGGTTCTACCCAAGCCGATACAAGCTAAATTCGCGAAGCTTTTTGATGACGCCCCACAGGTGCCCTATTCGACGATTCTTTCAGTCTTTCGATCAGAATTCGGGCGTCCGCCCGATGGCCCAGACGGAGTATTCGAGATATTCGAAGAAAAGGCTGTAGCAAGCGCCAGCATTGCGCAAGTTCACAAGGCCAAATTATGGAATGAAGACGCTTGGGTTGCTGTCAAAATCCAGAAACCGGATGTCAGAAAACAGATGGAATGGGATCTAGGCGCCTACAAAATTGTTATGCGGATGTACGATTACTTCTTCGAGTTGCCCACTTACTTTGTTGTTGGTACGTCTGCTTTCATCTAGGCAATCCCCACATGCTGTAACATGTGCTCATATCGAATTGACAATTAGATTTCATTTCCGAGCACCTACGGAGGGAATTGGACTTCATTCAGGAAGCAGCCAACGCTCAGGAAACTGCCGAGTTCGTCGCATCGGAGCCTCGCCTGTCACAAAACGTTCATGTGCCCAAAGTCTACCCCGAGCTCACCACCAAACGAATCATGACTGCTGAATGGATCGATGGCGTTCGATTGAGCGATAAGGCTGCTGTTAGGCAGTTAATGGGCGAAGGCGATGAGCCGCGCACTCCAGGTGCTGTCACCCCCAAGGGTGGAGTAAACGCTGTCATGCAGATAATGGTTGAATTGTTCAGTGCCCAAATATTCGACTGGGGCTGGGTTCATTGCGATCCCCATCCAGGGAATGTCATCATTCGCCCACATCCATCGAATCCCTCACGTCCACAACTTGTCCTCCTCGATCACGGTCTCTACGTCCGCCTACCTGATCCATTCCGCCGTCAATATGCAGATTTGTGGCGAGGCTTACTCGCTGCTGATCTTTCTACCGTCAGACGTGTCGCCGAACAATGGGGTATCGGAGCGCCTGACTTGTTCGCAAGCGCTACTCTACTGCAGCCAGTCAAATTCAAGGACTCGGAACCTGGCATGGGATTGGGCGCGAACTTTAGTCAGCTCAGCCAATACGAGCAAAGCGCAATAATGAAAGAGAAGTTGAAAGGCTTCTTGACAGATACGGATATGATTCCGAAGGAATTGATATTCCTTGGGAGAAACATGCGGTAAGTTCGCGTCTTCTTTCATTGACAAACATGAAGCTTTGATGTTGATGGCGTCTATAGGATTGTTCAAGGGAACAACCAGGCCTTTGGTTCTCCTGTGAACCGGATCCGTATAACTGGGTATTGGGCGTCCCGTTCGCTCACTACCATGCCACACACGTCCTTCGTCGACCGACTGCGAGAATCATGGCATCATGTCATCTTCCGAAGTATCATGCTTACGCTTGATCTGTGGTTTTACTCGTCCAAGATCTCGCAATGGGTACGGAAGAGACTTGGACTTGCTTGGGAACACAAAGGCTTTGAGGATGAGCTAGAGAAAGCAATGAGGGACAGTGCGAAGGCGAACTTCGGGATTGATGTACCGCCTGACGTATTCGAAGGGTAATCGGGACTGGCTGTTTGGGATTCTATGTTCATGTGTCAATTTTCGGGGAACTCTGTGTCATCGCGTTAGACATACTCTAGAATACCACCCTATACCTCGATCCTCTCGTAATCCACGTACTCTAGAAGTACTCTAGCTAATACTTAATCATCATCTCAACTCAATCAATAAACCATGAAATCGGCATGGGAGCTTCGTGTGCGTGTAGGTCGACCTGGGGTCGCCGAGGCGCGAGATTTGAAGGCACTAATCTTCTCCATCGGTAGGCGACTCAGGAGGCAATTCAAAGGGTTCTTCGACCCAAACACCGTTGCAAGAGACACTCAGCCCATCAGCATAGGGAGCCAAGAAGCGAGTGATCTGGGGTAGAGTCAGATCAGTCCGCGAAAACGTTAAGGTTTGAAGCAGGGTAGTGGACGCGTGGGATGGCTTCCTGCGTGTGTGAAGCACTTTGAGAAGATCATTGAGGACACCGCTCTCTAGGTACCCAGAAAGGATGATGTGTTGGAGTTTGGGTAGGACGGCACTCTGCTGGTGTCGTGCACGGGGTAGAGGGAGAAGAGCTGGTAAGACGACGTAGGCACTCGACATGTCGCAGGTGAGGGTTACTGGGGAATGAATCATGGATATCAAGTTGCGAATGGGAAGAAAATAATCCGTCTCTATGGTCATGAAACCAATAGTTCTAGGAGAACAAAAAGACGGATTGATCCTCCATTCAGTTTGGGTGGGTGAATTATCCATATCAGCCAGCCACAGTTCTTCGATGAGTGGCATGTTCAAGTACTGAAGGATGCCGTAGGTATACCTCAGCGTCAACGACTTGGCGAACGGAAGTATAATCTCCTCGCGAAGTGGTGGGGGGATTGGTGGTGGGATACAAGAAGAGAGGTCGTATTCTATAGCGGTGTTCGCGTCTGTGAGGAGCTGCCAGACATCTTCTATATTCTGAAAGTTAGCTGTAAGGTGGCGGATTTGAGGCCATGGTAGGGAAAGGCGCTCGTATGGGACCAATTCGAGGCTACGGAGTGCAGATGCGTGGGCGAAGATATCAGTCGGATAGCTTAAGTGCGATGGCAAAGACGGCGAGGAGCGCCATAAATAACCAAGCTGTAGGCGTAAGTGGCGTAAGAGGGGCAAGTTATGCCGAATAGACGACAGTCTTGTCCATGCCGAAGCATTCATCAATGTCAAGCTGACTTCTTGCCACTGAGTCGCATGGGCGATGATGATATCTATCACCGGGTGGGAATCGTAGTGACTGAAATCAACAGCGAGTCGGATCGGGTGGTTCCCTGTTCTCTGGAAGAATTGCGTTATTGTACGAAGGGAGGAAGTGTTGAGAGGCGAAAAATCTCTGAGTTCGATGCGGATCCGACTCCATATCACTGGGGTAGAGTCTGCGATTGACTTCCAGAGGCGACAAACACGTCCTAAGACCCACGGCGGCTCTCGTTGGTCGAGCGGGTTGCATAAGACGTCCATGTCGTCATCCACGCAGGCGGTAAAGATGGTGGACAGTATCTCGTGCGGTAGGCGTCGAATTGGGGCGAGTACGCATTGATATTGGTCGAGTTCGTCTTCAAGCTGCTGCTCGGTGTCCTGGAGCATGACAAGATAGTCGTCGATGGCATGGAGCTCATCTTTGATGAGATTGATGCTCTGCTGCAGGGCCGCGCTGGCCATGCGAGCGGAGTGCAACTGATCCTGTGTTGCTGAGTTGATACTTTGGGTGGCTTTATCTAACCACGGGGGTAACGGGTCTATCGTAAGTTCGGTCCCCGTATGCTGCAGTGAGATCATCCTATAAATACGTGATGAGCACACTTTTAAGAGAAGGTGAAGGCAGGAGATTTTTACATGAGGGTTTTGGTGATGGTTGGGTGGTAGTGGTCGACCTTTCAGCACAGCCGTGTTATAACATATGAGCTGACGCTAATGCCGCGGATCCTCGGTAATCAGGTTGTGTAATTGCTAAGACACCGAGGACACAAGTTTTCGCTCTCATGTATTCGCCGTGTTCTGGGGGACAATGCTCCATTCGTGATGTGTGCTAAATATTTATATTTTCATTGCGAAGAATATGGTGGAAGACCCCACTGTTCGGGTATGAAATCTTCTAGGGATTTCAGCGTAATATCGGCTCTCTCTGAGCCATCATATTCGACGTTCAGGAGGTTGGAATCAGGGACCCAAACGACTGTATAGAGTTCGAATTAGAAAGATCGATATGGGTGGGCGATTACGAGTTCATCAGGGTGAAAAACTCACCAGTCATTCCCGCACGTTTACCTGCCTGCATTCCTGGCAGGGCATCCTCAAACACCAATCCTTTCTGTCGTTCGGCCGTTTCGTCTGCGTCGGGCTGCACATCTGGATCGCCCACATTCTTCCCAAGCAGCATCTTGGCAGCCCAAATGAAAATGTCTGGATTGGGCTTTCCCTTCATGTTCTGTGTGGGCGTCTGAACTGGGTCATCTGCGCACAAAATTTTACCGTCAAAGCAGTCGAACACTTCGCCGAGGTGCTGGGTCTTCAAGTCAAAGTTTCGCCGTCTGGATCCAGTGGCGACAGCGATAGGAACCTTGTGTGCGTGTAGATGTTTGATCAGCCTGCTGACTCCAGGGAGTAACTGGACATGTGGCCATCGAAGATCCTGTAGTTCATTTCGTTGCTTCAGGTAGTCTTCGGTAGTCAGAGGGATCCCAGGGAAGAATGACAGAAGATGGGCCGCCGCGTCGCGTTCAGCTAAAGTATGAAAACGTAAATGTACAAGTCCGAGAGATTTGATTGCTTCGACCAACGTTTTCCCATACAACCAGCCTTCATGTCCCAAGTCATCTCCTTGCCAAATTTGCTGAGAATTTCATCTGTTCACATCAACAGCAGCACAGATAGGGCTACGGAGCGCGTACTGGTAACGTCAGTGTAAACGCGCTCGGAATCAATCATCAGACCTGCAATCAAAGTCATAATATTGATAAGCACGTATACTTGATGAGCGGTCGCATTTTTTNACATACCGTCCATGTCAAAAATGACATATTCTGCCTGTCTCGAGGCCATCTGAGTTGTTCTAACAGCCAAGGAACGACAGAAAGAGAATTGGTGGCGAGAAATCATCGAAGCGCCCAGACCAACTTGTAGGCGCCCGATGGATTTACCAACTCATCCATCACCTGCGTGTCACAGTCGCCTTCCTTTCCCTTTTTGACTCGTTTCTTTACTAAGAATAGGTATATAAAGCTTAAAGATAACGCTCACCCTTGAAACAGCTTGAACAATGACCACGCCAATCCTTCGACGCTCGCGAGTCGTCGTCTTTGCCATCCTCGCGGCCTTTGGCCTCTATTACTCTGGCGTGCGTTGGGAGCTTCCCAGTGCATTCCAAGACTCTGACTCGCTATTTCGCAAGTATGCTCCTTCATTGTCTAGAGCCAGTATAGTCGCCATGATGAAACCGAGGCCGGTCGAAGAAATCCACGGTTTTCTGCATTTCGTCACAAGGGCGGACAAGCAGCAGTTCGATGAATCCTTGGACGTGTCGAAGCCGTTGGACATGGCAGTTTACGCACAAGGGGAGCAGGGCATCGTTTGGCAGAAGGTTCTCAGGCAGCTAGACAGTGAATCACCGGTTATTGTGTTTAGCAAGGTACGCTGCTGTCTTGAACCTCCAGTCTGACATTGATATAGCCGTTCGCAGACATACTGCCCGTAAGTAGTCTCACGAATTGACTGAACTCGACTTTTCAACTTTATGATCACAGCTACTCCAAGCGGGCCAAGACACTTCTTGAGAAGTACGAGCTTGAACCCAAGCCTACCATCATTGAGGTCGACTTGCGCGGTGAGACTTAATCTTGTTGTTCTCAATAGGCCTGGCTTTCTTATAATTCGTATGTGCAGAGGATGATATGCAGATCAAACGACTTCTTACCCGTCTAACCGGCCAAGGGACATTCCCTAACGTCTTCGTTCGGGGCAAAAGCCTTGGAGGTTCAGACGACGTCGCGAGGCTCCATGCAAACGGACAGCTGCGCAAAGAGTTTGAGGAGGGAGGCGTCATTGTCCGTGGAACAGTTTAGACTTGACACAAGGTCCATCCGAGTCCCTCATTGTATTAAACATGACGCTGTCGACCTCAAAAACTACCCTAGATAGCCGTTCACGTCTCCCACGAGCTGCACGCTCGTCCGAAGCATCCAACAACTCTTCTGCCCGTTGTTTCTTCAGAGACTTCGATGAGACCCCTACGCACCTTCAACATTTTGCGTTCCGCTCTGAGTGTTCGGTGATTCTTCTGCTTATCGTTGGCAAAGTAACGACCGCTCAGTCCCATGGCGAGCGTCCCTTGTGATCATCGACCATCCAAGTGACAATCAGTCGTGTTGAGACTTTAAATGCCTTTCTCATTACGACGCATTGCCTTGAACCTTTTAATCCGTCCCCATGGCTTAAGGTATCGCGCCAAACTGGGGCGATAATTTTCGGTATATGACCTTGTTTCTTCCTTGGACTTTCATGTCTAGCTAATACTTGTTCCAGGGCGGAACCGCATGCCAGTCTCATTCTCCAATCAGTCAAATTACAACTCGGGTTGCTAGCAGCTTGCTGATGGCATTAAGCCGAGCCATTCATTGTTTCAAGCTTGAAAGAAAGCTAAATCATGATCAGGTCGACTCCTTGATGCACATTTTGACCCAGCAAAGACAGTGGTCGCATCAAATCGTTCTCAAATCGTCGGTAATCCTCTAGGATCCCCACTCGTCACCATTATGTTACCCTCCAAGTGTGTTTATTAAAACACCTCGTTGCCTGTGGCCGCCACTGTGACCATATCTTCCCTCCCGGTAACTGTGTGGGCCGTGGGGCTCTCGCCATACAGCATTGCGCATGCGATCGTGCACAGTGGCAGGCGGAGTCCTCGCGGCGGTTAGTTCTAATACGCAGGGCCCATTCTCTCCAGCTCGTTTCCACCCTCCGCGATGCACTTCTTGCAAATCATGTCAAGATTCACTCCTCAGTCTCTTCGGCGACCAAGGGTCGCTTCGGAAAGGTTCGTACCTGTTGATTCCGCAATGTGCAAAACTGATTCACGTCCATATACTCAGCGAACTCAACACTTGGGAGCTGCTCGGTCCGACTTGCTGGATGGACGCTCCGGCTACTCCTCAAAGCGCCTCTAGTTCACTCTCTCATACTACTTCATCCCTGGAGGGCGGGTCCTCAGCATCTGCATCAAGTTCATCAAGCTCAGCTAGCGACCAATATGCATGGGAGGTTCTGTCCCCGGCGGACTGGATGTATGATCCTCTTCAACACGTTTACAGCGACTCATCATTGATAAATATAGACCTCATAACTTGTTTTCTGGAATAGAAGAACGTCCCTCCATCCTCCCTTTCACCGGTGTCACAGTGAAGCTCGACGGTCCAATCGACGTCTTCCTCAATGATATCCCCAAGTGGGATATATTCTCCAACGAGTTCATCCCTCCGGAAAAGTACCTCGAAATCAAGCAAGAACTCTCGGACCTTCCGCGTCAACTGGGCCTTCTTCTCCGCGAAACAAATGCAGCGGAGAACTACCTTGCTTCCCTTCGATGCTTCCAGTTAGTGGGCGATCCTGTCACACAGGCATCAGCTGCAACGCGACAGCCTCACGTTGCGAAGTATCTGCGTTATATGAAGTTATTGATGTCCCAACACGAGGGGTTCCGCCGCGCGTACCAACGCGTCTTATCGCCTGTTCGCCAGCTTCCTGATCCGATATTAAGTCAAATCTTCCAAGCAGCGTCACATTTACGCCCTGACTCGTGGTGGAGGAACATCAGTGGCTCGGAAGTCCCGCAACCCCGGGTTCTTTCCATGGTTTGTCGACGGTGGCGCAAGCTGGCGAGAGCGACCCCCACGTTATGGAATCAAATTGCCATAATCTCAGGTCGTCCGTCTCGTCGGACCACGGAGAGGTCTCTCAGGCTGTCGGCGCAAGCACCTCTGGACGTTTACATCGAAACCAGTGCTTTTGCTGTTGAAGAGGATGATGGCGAATGGGAGGGACTACTAGAGAACAGTACTCGCTGGCGAAATGTCACTTTGAACATTCCCGACCCGCATCTGATCCCATCCTCTCTCGAGCATGCACTCCTTCACGGGAAT
The DNA here is from genome assembly GCA_029747585.1 of Pleurotus djamor. Lineage (NCBI taxonomy): Eukaryota > Fungi > Basidiomycota > Agaricomycetes > Agaricales > Pleurotaceae > Pleurotus > Pleurotus djamor. The sequence continues at coordinate 51,062 of JAPEVF010000210.1, read as the reverse complement.
TTCCCGTCGATGCGCCGCCTCTCCATTTCTTGTCACCCAACTGCGATGGCCGCCACCCTTCGGTGGTTCATCACGGCCCCACATCTCAAGCACGTCGAATTGCGCGGCCTCCGCCCCGCTGATATTTTTCTACCATGGATCCAGCTGAAAACATTGAAACTTCGGACTCCAATCCCCTTGTCGGCATGCCTGGACCTATTCAAGAGTACTGCCCTTCCGTACCTTCAACAGTGTAACATCTCCATCTCCGAAGTTGACGTCGAAGGCCCCCCAACAAGGTTTGCTCTACCGTCCCTTGATTCCCTCACCCTCCACGGGCACTGGAATCTAATCTCTCATCTTTCCATTCCCAAATTGACTTCCCTGTACCTTTGTGATATGACCATTCCCAATAGTCGCCTCTCATTAGCTATATCGGCCGCTCGTGCCTGGCGTTTGAGGCGTCTACATATCCAGTCTATTGAAGCAGACACCGTCGATCTTTCCGACCTTCTATGTGACTTGAACATGCTTCGGGAACTATCCATCTCCGATATGGATGATAGTTACCCAACCCTCTTCCAGGAACTCATGCGAAGCGCTCATCAGACGAGTCCGACAAACCACGGACGACCGGCAGACTCCGAACTTCATATCCTCCCCGACTTAGAACACATCGTCCTTGCCAGTAACCAAGACTTTTGGTCATGGAGGTCCATCGTACCTTGGCTTTACACGAGATTTTCCCCACAAAATCATCTCAAACTCGTCTCACTCATAGGGAAGAGGATTCTCTGTGAGCGTGATGAAAAGCCGATGTATGATGCAGATATAGAAGACCTTCGAGAGCTCGGCGAAATTGATATCCGGACGATGCAATGGAACGAAGAAGATGCAGGTCAGTCACCTAGAAACTTGTATTTCAACCTGTGAGAGATTGCGAATTGACCGTGATAAGGCAAGCCCATGTTTGATACCCCAAATGATGTAACGCTGCATAATCAATATCTTTTTTTCCGTGGCTAGATCCCAACTTGGATGGAAAAGAGAAGTGACGTATGACCCGGACCCTGAACACGCCTCTATTGTTGTCCTCGAAGTCATGGGTCCCCGGCAGGCGTCTTTCCATCGCGCTTTATCCTGGGTTACTACCGGAATCGGCGGCACTGATACCAATATTTCTCAGTACTTGGAACCGTTCAATCGGGTCCAAAGGAAAGTCGTATGACGATGCTGTGGGCCATGCGACATTCCACGTCATTCAATATACTCTATTTGTTCTCGATCCTACGGGGCCTATCGCGCAAGATGATGTCGGAACCTTGGCGTATGTCTCACACAGTAAATTCGCCGCCGGTTCAATCAGAAACACCCCGTCGCTTCCATTTACTGCTTTATGATCAGCGTACGAACGCGTTCACTCGCAAATTTCCAGACTAAATGATTGGGTGCGGGTGAATGTGGCCCAACGCCGCCGATACTCCTCAGGGCCCACTGCTACCTTCAAGGCTGCTCCATAGTGGATGGCCTGTGGCATTAGCCTCAATTCCCGTTTGTAGAACACTGGTTGACTGTTCAAGTATTCAACGTTCTCCTCCTTCGAGGCTTTCCTAGCCGTGAGCAGTGCGCCTTGGTAGCATCTGAAACACACACAGACACTCACATTAACTATGGATTCCCCGCATGAAAGTAATATAAAGCTTATTTTTGAACATGGTAATGTACCTTTCCCTTGACCCTTCACTCCCACACAAGGCCGAGCCCAACCCAAGTTGAACACAGACGCCAGGGGTTCGAGAGTAACCATTCCCATACCTCTCCATTCTTCGGACTTCCGATTTGGTAGATATTTGAAGGAAATATGCATCTAGAATATTTCTCGACCCAAGTTCTCACAGAACGTCGCACTTGGTTCCATATTCGAAGGGATATTCAGGGGTAGGCCCTATTCATCCCTGAACCTTTGCGTCAACAACGGTCCGATTGTTTTGAGGCGTTCACATCCTGGTGAGGACAAGGGGAACGATACCTAATGGCTCGAGCCGCTTGCGAGTCTGGCACAGGTAGTATCTGGCACCTTGGACCCCGATGAGTATGCCCCGCTTGCAAATTGCACCGATTGTGACGGGTCAAACGTCGGCTTCATGCGAGAATGAGTGGTGTACTGTGTGTATGGATCAGCAGGGGTGTAGGTCCTCTTTAAAACTCTACCAAGCTGAAATGTACCTCCTCGGAGGGCATAACGGTGAGCGGACTGTGCGGTTGATAGACGACGCAATGTGTACTACAGGGGTCAATTGCCTCCTCGCCGTCGATGCCTCTCGCGAAACAGGAGTCTAAGCGCTGGTTTGTCACAGGATGAGATCAAATGGTGCAAGAAAGTGTCTATGAGAGGTTTGATACTTCGAAGAGATAGAGTAAATAGTAGATGGTCGACGCAGAAAGAATGGCCGATGAGTACAAATAAAGTTACAAGTTGGTCATGACGAAAGAAGGGCGAAGTGCGGTGGGTAGATGTTATGCATGGTGAGACGCATGTTATCATAAGAACTGATAAATAAAACGATAGATTCTGTAGCGATGATTAACATGCTGGACGCTTAATAAATGTATGGGAAGGTGTACCTTGGATTTGGTTGAGCCGATTGGGGTTTTTATATCTTGGAGTCTCTGGCGCGCCGTTGGGGGATGGCGAACTGTTTCCTCAACAACACATCTGCTTGTCTCCACCTCTCCTGACTCTCCGCCGATTCCTTATTCCATGCATCCGCAATTATTTGGGCAGGGGACAGGGGGGCGAGCTGGGGCTTCGGCTTTTCCTTGGGTGAGAGACGACGCGCCATCTGTGATGGGTCCGAGGTCATAATCTGCGTCGCGGGGTGCGGAGGGGGGAAGGGGGGACCTCGACTGTTACGAGATGTAAGATATATAGAATTAAAGTGGGGCGTACGGGTGTCGTGACTGAATCATGTATGGCGTTTGAGATGATTTCCTCGTCCATTTTTATAGTGAAAAGTCATCCGAAGGGTTGAGGTTTGCACTCGAGCTCGTGCTCATGGCTAAAGACGAACTGGCAAGGGCCAATGGCTCCCACCATCGAATGGAGAAGAACAAAGGGCGACCCATAACAGGAAGGTTCAAAGGAGGTTGGCTGCCGCGGAAACGATCGGAACCTGCCGTCTTCGGTCACTGAAGTACCGCCTACAAATAATACAGACCAGCCAAAGCGGGGAACGAGGCTGGTGGCAGACGTCGGCCAAAACATCTTCGACTGCGTGCCCTGGTTACGTATCCGAGAATTTCCATATTTTCGCGAATATCTGCACACAACCAGCAGGTCAGTGACGGCACTATGGGTTTGATAACAACGTGTAAACCTCGTTTTGGGGGGGCTGGACAGCTTGATTCTTTGAAAAAGAACCCATTACCCATGGCTTTAGCACGCAATGTGCAGGTGGGTAAACTGGAAATCAAAACCTGTTTTCTGAAGTGACAGCCAGGTTTCACGGAGCAGCATTTTTGTGATCCCCGCGACACGACCAAGCAAGATAGCGACGATAATGTGGCCAGGTCGGCGCCCAGAGCGTTACATGTAGATACTTTGATTAGCTAGCGGGCCAACGAGGCGGCGGCGTGCCAATCCACTGGCAGAACATGAAGCAGTAGATTGGCGTGTGGCGAGTTTTCTGATAATTTATCCTACTGGCCATGAATACGCCCGCCGATACTCACAGCTCTACTGCCTTACTTCCTCCGATATCCTCTTGGGATGCTCCAGGAGGAAATCCGGCATAATAAGTTACTTCCAGAAGGCTGGCGGTTGTGACATGGTGAGGAGGCCTGGGGAAACGCCCTGATATGGAATCTCACCTCACGAAAGCCTAACTTTCACTGTTCCGCTCGCCAATCAGCCTAGAAGCTTGATAGCTAGGCAAGCGAAAATGTGAAAGTGAAGGTCAGTATGATGATGGTGGTGGTGGTTGTGGTTGCGGCGTATCATCGATGGACGACGTTGGTCTTAGACTAGAAGAACAAAAACGATCGTCGCTCCTAATTCATTATTCACTTCCTTTTTCTCAAGTCATGCGCCTTTTCGACGCCAGGTATAGATACAGGGCATGATATCACCGTGTATCCGTGTGATCGAATTACATGAAACGTACAACTCGTGTGTGATAATGGCCGTAATGCGTAGCCTGGGCTAGGAGGGAAGACAAAATGGATGCAGTATCGGCACGCAAGTTCACATTGCCCAGTTCCTGAAAGTCTCCTCAAATCGATAACGACGATCTGTCGCAGCCGGTTCCTGAGTGAATTTTGAGCGATAAATGCATGCAACGCAACGGAGGAGTCTACTTGTTCGGCCGCAACGCCAACAGTCGTCTTCTGGGGGAGTTTTTTGAGCCCCTGAGGCTCCTTTACATTTGTTAGGAGAGATCAAGATCATGGTCAACGGAAACAGAATGCGCACAGACGGCATCGGGGCGTCGATCTGTCTATCTGTGTACCATCCGAGCACCTTTGTGGAAGTTCAATATGGGCATAGTCATAAAGCTACTATAGTCACCTTGTTCGTCCAACTTGAGGAATCCTCCGACTGAGACCCACCAGAAACGGCGAAGAGCTTCTCCTGCTTGGCTTCAGTTATTGAGCGTGTCATGAGTGAAAGGCGAGTGCAAGTTGCTTGAAAACTTCGAGACGAGCAGTCAAGTATTCATATGCTTTCAAGGTCGGACTTAGAGCGTTACAATGATACCCTTCGTTAAGCGGTAGGACAGTTTACATGTGGGTCAACAGAGAATTTACTCTACGACACCGAGGGTATCATGCGAAAGATAATCAGCCTGGCGAGGTTCGAGATCAACGGGTGAAGAAACATGATACGCACTATTGATAAATACATCAGCTTACAGACGACACTCTAGCCTCTTCAGAGGGCAGCACTAGCCCGGGGGATTCCATCGCCCTCGACGAGGATACAGGGACCACCGTAGATCACTCGGTCCTGTAATCCGTTCTCGACGATATATTTGATGACCTCTTCGTCCTCAGCGCCCGGTTGGAGCCACAAAGCCGGCACCGAAAGTTCCTTGGCTTGCTGCAAGATGGCAAGAGTAACCTATGGGAGAAACGCATACCGGGACGGTTAAGAGACGAAATACTTCCGTAGAACAATGTCGATACGTACCTTGGGTGGAGTGATGACGCTGACAGATGTCTCTGACGGCGCAGGAAGATCCGTGATAGAGGTTTTGGTCTGCAGACCCTCGAGCTCTGCTTCTTTCTGGAGAATGCACAGTTAGCCTTGACAACGGAAGAATGGAGCCCGCTGGGACTGGGACCGATGCATACCGGGTGAACCGGGGTCACTTGGAAGGTCCGTTCCTTGTACCAGTTCAACACCTACATTATCGCATTATCGGCTTTTGCTCCGTCGAAATAATATAGCCTCCAAAGAACATACCTTTGTTCCAAATTTGCTCTTGTCCTTGGATGCTCCGACGACGGCGTAGTAGGGCGAAGCCAGGAAGGTTTGCTGGATCTCGCGTACTGTTTTTCCAGAGGCCATGGTGGTAGAGAGGCAAGAGATAAAGGTATCTGATATGTGGTTTGAAGGACCTGATCTCCCTCAGCTGCTTTAAATATGTGGGGCCTGGGTCTGCAAAACAGTTGCGCCATGTTGAGCGTTGTTGACGATTGTGGGTTTATCTCCAACCACAACCTGACCGCGAGGTGCCATCTTCACTTGGCTCCGTATCATTGGGTTTACGTGCTGTAGGATCAAGTCGGTCCCGGTGCGTACGCATGGCTTCAAGATTCCAGGATTGGACGCCAAACGCGCTGCGACACGTCGTTTATGGCGTTCTTTTGGGCTTTTCGCTGTCAATCGCGACGACTTCGCTTGCCGTGTATTACCAGTCGCGTAAACGGGAGAGACAGGAGAGGAACTTCAAGCCACGTCCGATTGAGTTGAGGCAGGATGAAATCCTATCTGGGGTCGCTGGTCTCATAGGTACGCATGATTGCTATCATGTCGCGTCAAAATGGAGGAAAACTTTGCAGGAAATACGCCTCTCATCAGGATCAACTCTTTGAGCGATGTACTCGGTGTCGAGATCCTCGGCAAAGCAGAGGTACGACAATATGTGTATCAGGCTGGCATACGACTAAGGAGGGTATTCAGTTCTTGAACCCAGGAGGCAGTGTCAAGGACAGAGTTGCTCTTAGAAGTACGTTTGCTGCCTAATTGGATGGTTCTCAAGTGGTGACGAGGCCTTTTAACCAGTGATTGACGACGCGGAAAAGACTGGTCTCCTCTATCCACATACTGGATCACGAATTTTTGAAGGCACCGTTGGATCGACGGGTATCTCCATCGCTACCATTGCTCGCGCTCGGTAGGTGTCCTCCACACAGAAATCCGACTATTAGTATTGATGGAATACTCTGGGTTCTTCTCAGCGGTTACGATGCTAGTGCGTACCTCGATATCTTTCCATTGGCGAAGGAACACGGCTCACCGTCCTTACTTTAGCTATTATCATGCCAGATGATGTGGCCGAGGAGAAAGTCAAGGCACTCCTCTCGCTCGGCGCGGACGTTGAGAGGGTCAGACCCGCCAGCATAGTGGATAAGAAACAGGCACGCTTTCCCCGCCTCATGCTCCTCTCGTGAACGTCATTAATCTCGGTGGCCAACTCGTTGCCAGTATGTTGTATGCATCCCCTCTCCGCATACGTCCGTCTGTTCGCAGTCTCAACACAGCCTTTAGAACCTTGCACGGCGCCGTGCCATGGAATTTGGTCAATCTGGCGAAACAAACCCGAATCACAGTCACCTCCTCGCCTCGCCCTCTGCATCTGTGGTGATTTCCACCCAGTCAGACACCGACAATGACCTGGAGTCCAGGGAGGATATCCTAAATAAGCCTCGAGGCTTCTTCGCCGATCAGTTCGAGGTCGGTACTTTGTTTCTATTTTGCGCTTTGCACCCCGTTTCGTCATTATCAGGAGGCTTGAGCCTCGCTCGCTTCGTATGCTATAGCGTCAAGCCTCGTGTTTGCCTTCAGCTTGAACCTGAGCTTACCCCGCATTTAATCGTGTCTAGAATAAAAGTAACTTTGATGCCCATTTCGACGGCACTGGACCGGAGATTTGGCGGCAGACCAACGGCCATATGGCGGCTTTCGTTAGTGGAGCAGGTACGTTGGTTCATGGAATCCGTGCATCAAATTGTTTGGCTGATGCGCGTATTTAGGGACGGGAGGGACCATAGCTGGTACCGGGCGTTACCTGAAATCAATGGACGAGGACTTGATGGTGGTCCTATCCGACCCCGAGGGCAGTGGTCTGTATAACAAAGTTAATCTTCCGCTATTTTTGCATCTATTACGGATCTGATCTAAATTTCTACGTCTTAGGTCAAACATGGTGTGATGTATGACCGCAGGGAGGCTGAAGGGACGAAAAGGCGACATCAAGTTGACACAGTCGTCGAAGGCATGTACGTACGGCAGTCCTCGCCCCTCACTCATGTTCTTGGCTGATTGTACGGTGATTCCGCAGTGGGATCAACCGCCTCACGAATAACATTGAACTCGCATTGCCAATCATTGATGACGCGTTTAGGTCTGCTGCGGTTCCTCGACAAGTTCTGTCCTCTCCTGACTCTCTGAATCAGAATAACGGACGCCGAAGCTGTTAGCATGTCTCGGTATCTAGTCGAACATGATGGGCTGTTTCTTGGGTCAAGTAGCGCTTGCAACCTGATGGCCTGCGTCAAGTTAGCCAAGAAAATGGGTTGGGCGGAGGGACAGACTGTTGTCACCATTCTGTAAGATTCTATTCACGTCTAGGAATACTGGTGACTGAGCCTTCGCGTAGATGCGATTCTGGGACGAGACACTACTCCAAGGTGACTTATATTGCATCTCAATTCTGAGCCGTACTTGCTGACTGGAATGCACCCATGTTGATTTGTAGTTTTGGTGAGTTTTCGGTCCATTTGGTGTGGCGTTCCAGTATTTACAGTTGCATCTTCAGGAACGATGAATACCTTCAGAAGGCCAACATTCCAAACGACCCACAAATCGTGTTGGACATACTCGATGCTCCTTTACCAAGTAATATCTGATAACCCAACGAATGCTATGTAGATGATATGGTACAAATGCGGTGTGTAAGCTGAGAGTAAGCCGAAAACAATAATGATATGCGTAGGGAGGGGAGGCATTAATGAGGCAACGGGCTGGTAAATGTAAACCCGTTTTGTGTTGGAAAAGCGGGTGGTAAAGATGGGAGGGCAGGAGAGTTCTTTGCCATCGAGTCCTTGGATGGCGATCCATTGACTGACGGAGGGTGGGTGGAAGAAGCGTCAGTGGACGGCTGCCCTTGTTGTTGCGGAGCCGGATTAGCGGGCTCAGCGTTGATCTTGAGGAACCCAGCCTGGACAAGGAAATCCCAAACTCTACTGGTCTTGTTGACGTCGATCTTCACCAAATCTCTGGCTTCTCGTCGACGAAGCTTGCCTCCTCGTCTTGCGTACTCGCGGACGAGGGTTTCTTTGACGACTAGATAAGGCTTTGGGAGGATTCGGAGGGTCGCGCAGAGAGTTTGTTCAGCCGGCGTCAAAAGATGAAGGCATGGGCTATTAGAGATATTGAGAGGCGCGGCTGGGAGACGCATTGGTCAGTAGAGGTAAACATGGAAGGATGAGAGTGGCTTACGAGGTTTGCGGATGATTGGCTTCGGTGTATCACGGTCGTGACTCTTGCGACTCTTGTCATTGTACATGTCCCGGTTGACCTTGGGCTGCGACTGAACCGTTGATTTAGCGCATACACACAAAAGGGGACACCTAAAACGGCTCACTCGTCTATTCGCCAGATCGGTTTCGTACTTATCGATGTCGGCAGCTGTTTGCAGGCCGAGGCGTCGCCAATGCTGTAGTTCTTGGATTCGTTTCCGCAGCATCGCCTCATCTGTGAAGTTTTCTGTCCGTCAGTATGCAATATCGGTTAAAAAGATTTGATCTACGAACATAGAATATCGGTAGTGAATACTTCGAAGTCTTCCGCGGTCTGGAGTTTGGCGAAGGGTTTGAGGCGATGGATGACGTCTTTCTCATCGCGAGGTCGTTTCTTTTCGATGGCGGCCATCTACACAGATTGTCAGCTCCTTTCAGAGATCGAGCAGGCTGCGAAAACACAAACCTTCTTATACTCCAGAAGCCCTCGATCATACATAATCGCCTTGGCCTCTAAGCGCTTCTCAACTCGTTGAGCGTACATCTCGAGCAGCGTGAGCTTGAACGTGAGCGATTCTTGCGTTTCAATGGGGGGTGGCTGGGTGATTTCATCCTCAGCATCTTCATTCCCATCATCGTCTGATTTAGGCTGAGACGGTGTGGGATTGGAAGGTTCGCGCTTGACTGCATTGCCGTTCGTATGATAGCCGTTGACGACACCGTTCGTCAGGCCCTTCATGGGTCCCTTCCCGCCGACCATTGCACCCAATTGCCTCTCCTCTTGCCACTTTGCTCTGGCTTTGACATCCAGGTCATGTTCATCTTCAGGCAAGGCATCACCTCCATACTCCAGGCATATACCGAATTCAAGGTCCTTAACGAGGTCTTCTGCATCGTTGTCTAATTCGTGCTCAAATTCAAGACGGCCAGGAAGGAAACCTGCAATTTCGTGTATACCAGGTGCGGAAGTTGGGGCAGGCTTTGCGGGAGGTGGCTGGGCTGCGTTCATCTTGGCTATTCTGCGACGCTTTTTCTCTTGAAACTCAGCCGGGTCTATGTCGAATTTCACGTCCATGAGCTACGATGTGAATGAGTAACAAGTACCAGGATGGAAAGTAGATATTTACCGGTATTGGCCATGTTGGAGAGTTAATGTAGACTGTGTTATAGTGTTCCTCGACCTCTTCCTTGGTGCGTGTGCCGATGTGGTCTGCTATCTTCTTCCAGTTCCCTAGGCCTTGCGCCGCGATCCCCGACAGAAGCAATAGTTCCCTAAGTAGCACGGTCATTCAACTCGTGAATGAGCCCCCAGTTGGCGGAGAAACCTACTCATCAGCGCCCCAGTCTTCATGAAATATTGGATACGAATGTAATTCCTGGAATGTCATATCAATATGCACCGCAAGGGGGCCGAAGGGTGGCAAGAACGTACGATGACCCTGTACGGATGGCCAGCCTTATGTTGTCCAAACTCCTTTCCAGCACAAAAGCACGGAGGACATAAATCTATTCCGTCTCCGGGTTCGCATACAGGATCGGCACACTTTATACGGATCGAATGCGTCAGATCACATTCACAGGAATCGCAGTGAAATTGCAATCCGGGTTCGTTGACAGCTATAATCCACAATTGAGCTCACATAAGACCGCGTTTCTGGTACACTTTACCTTGAATTTCGTCCAACTGCTGCGGCTTGCGGTGAGTAACAGTCATGAAATGAATGTGCCACTCTTCAAGCGCCGGGCGTTGTGGCTCAGTCATACTCACGTGGGTGTCAAGCGCTGGTCTCAGGCTCAGCACAAAGTTCCCTACCACAACACCTTCGACGACGACGCCCACTTTTACGCTCCCATGGATGCCAACGGGAGCCAGCCAGGCCGCTCGGTCGACATTGAACTTGGCGGACAAGAAGTCATTACTATCGACCTCGACAACCTCGACCCGAATCCAGAGGACGTTCTCGAATTGCTAGAGGAAGGCCGTGGTAGAATATGGGTATGGACAAAGCTGGCTGCAGAATACTGGAGAAGAGGCTATCTGGACGCTGCAGAGCGCATTGCGAACGCGGTCGTAGACAGTGAGTCCTGCTCCTACCATCAAATCCATGGACTCGCCTCAGTGACGCGCTTAAATACTTAGAATTCCAGGCTACTGGAGCAAATGCGAGTCTGCCCCCCATATATATGTTACTGGCCAACATTCAGATCGCCAGGGCGCGCGACGCACCCAAAATCATTCTTCCAGACGCTCGTATGTCGTATACCTTTATTTGGTTGTGCAGCCGGAAGCTAATTCCTTGTAGGGCAGGATAACTTAACCAAGGAAAGGCGGAAGGAAGAACTCAACAACGAAGCCGCACAGTTGATCAATAAGGCTGAGAAGTTTCGTGAAGAGAATCCTGAGGACGCCGCGTCGACGAATACTCTCCTTTTCTTGACCAGAGGTTGGGCCTGTTTCAGTTGCAATGATGCCGACAGCTAAATTCCAGATTTTCATCAGGCGTTCATCAACTTGCAACGCGATCTATAGACGATGCACTCCGTTCCTTTGAGAGCGTACTGACTCAACAACCGCGAAACTTGGTAGCACTGCTCGGAAAGGTATACAATGGGATTTCTCCCCATGTTGCGCATGCTGACCTTGCCTTCCACAGGCACGCATCCTTTATGCTAGGAGGCAGTATTCTGCCGCTCTCAAGATCTTCCAGAACGTCCTACAACTAAATCCCAAATGCAAACCTGATCCCAGAATAGGAATTGGCCTCTGTCTTTGGGCGATGGATTTCAAAAGCAAGGCAAAGGCAGCTTGGCAACGGAGCCTTGAGCTCGTATGTCTCTACAACAAATGCAACAGTATTATGACTCATTCTCCGTTTAGCATAACCAAGAAGTCGAGGAGTCTGGCATAGATGATGGTGAAGGCTGGGCCGCACAACTCCTCCTTGGTCTTGAGGGCATCAATTCCAGTAAAAATGAACAACGTCCAGAGCAAGAACGCAAACGCTTGTTCGTCACCGGCACCAAACTCGTTGAAACTGCTTTCAAGACAAATCGCAAAAGTGCAGCAGCCGCAAACGCTCTATGCGAGATTGTACTTCAAAAAGGAAACCACAAGCAGGCCCTCAAGCTCGCGGAACGAACGATTCAGTTTGCGGACACCATCACCGTACTTACGGACGGCTACCTCAGAGCTGCGAGGGTGTCCCATGCTGAAGGCTCTCTCTCGATCGCCACGAAATACTACAAGTCTGCACTGGAGGGTCAGCCAAAGAACATCCTTGGCGTGGTTGGCTTAGCACAACTACAACTACAAAATGGTGTGTACTTTGCACTCTAATCACCTTTTCTATGTTGAGTCGCTTTGTAGATGAAACAGCTGGCGCGATCCATACTTTGGACAGTCTCTTCCAACTTCCCAACCCGCAAAAATCACAGGAAGCTACGATAATGCTGGCCTCACTCCTGGCTATCCCTCGGCCAGGTGTTTCCGCCGAAGTTACCTCCCAGAATTGTTCTCGTGCACGCGACCTCTTCGACAGCGCGATGAAGGGGTATGAGATCCAGTCTGCTAGGACTGGTCAGACTACCCGCTCGCAACGGCATAATATGGAGGATGTGGATATGCACGTTGCTATTGCGAGGTTATGGGAGAAGGACAACCTTGGCAGAGTCAGCAAAGCCTTAGGGGATGCGTTGAGGTGTAGTGAATTGCCTGGAAAGGGAAGGACCGTTGATCCACGGTTGTTGAACAATATTGGGGCGCTCATGCATATGGAAGGAGATCATGCTGGTGCCCGAGGAATGTACGAGAAAGCCTTGACGGCCACGGCGACGACCAGTGATGACGGGTCTTCGTCCTCAATACTGTATAACCTAGCCCGGGTGTACGAAGACCAAGGGGAGACTGCGATGGCTAAGGACGCGTACGATAAACTTCTTGCAAGGCATCCTGAGTACGTTGACGGTAAGTCTGTTTTGCTCGAATGTATCTACCCTAGCTCACGTTGCAACAGCCAAAATACGGCAGGCCTTCATGCTGACACATCTACAGAAGAACAACGAAGCTTTGGAGCTCGTCAAACAAGCCCTTGCGTCCCAAAACTCCAACCTCGAAGTCCGCGCATTCTACGTTTACTTTCTCATCCAAACCAATCTCCCCAAAGTCGCTCGTGAATTTGTCTATGGGACCCTCAAAGATTTCGATCGTCATGATGTCTACTCTCTGTGTGCTCTCGCATTGACTGGTTACAACCAGGCCAGGGAGAGTCGAGATACTTCCTCGCAAGGCGTTGAGGAAAAGAAGAGGAATTATCTTCGCTCCGCAGAGTTCTATGAAAAAGCCTTACAAAGAGACCCTATGTGTGCTTTTGCAGCGCAGGGTCTGGCTATCATCACTGCTGAAGATGCTTTGGGCGTAATGGGTGGTTTTACGCAACCAACCTCTGGCTCGGAGGAAATGCTTAGGCGCATGAACAATGCCCGCGAGGCCTTGGACATCTTTGCGAAAGTCCGAGAGACCATTAATGATGGGAGCGTGTACCAGAATATGGGGCATTGTTACTATGCTCGAGATGAATTCGATCGGGCTATCGAGAGCGTACGTTGTCGAAGTCTTCGCTGCGTTGTGTGGATGACATGACATGACTTCTTTGCAGTATGAAACGGCCTCAATCCGGTTTTTCAACGGGCAGAATATCCCCGTCCTACTGTGCTTGTGTCGTTCGTGGTATGCCAAGGCAATGAAGGACCAGTCGTTCGCCTCGATGGGTACAGCCCTTCGGTATGCCCAACAAGTATTGCATTTTGTCCATATTTTGGAGTCTTGTGTTGACCTAGTCATTGTCGCAGGCTCTCCACTTACAACCCAATGACAAATCTACGCTCTACAACATTGCGATGATTCAGCAAAAGTCTGCAGAAATGTTGTTTGCTCTACCACCCGCGAAGCGGACGCTGAAAGATCTGCAACGGGCGATCGACTACGCTGGTCACGCGCAAAAGTCAGTCGCGCCCCCTCTCGTGACTTGGCAATTGCTGATTGTTTTTATTAGACTGTTTGCTTCCCTTGTTGCTGATCGAGCATCAGCGCTGCCGTACAGTCGTGACATTGCGGACCAACGGCGGAAATACGGTGATAGTATGCTGAGGAAAGCTGGCGAACATTTGGCTTCACAGAAAGACCATGAAGCGGAGACCCAAGCGAGACTTGACGCTGCCCGAGCTCGACGACAAGAGGAGAAAGATCGCCACGAGCTTGCTGAGGTATGTCCGTCTCCTCTACCTCTGTCTACCTTTCCACTTAGTATGTTTCGATGTTTAGCGAACCAAACTTGAGGAACTTCGTCGGGAAGCTGAGAAACTGGCAGAGGAGCGCCGTATCGCACGTGAGACTGCCCAGGAGTGGTCTCGGGATATCAGGATGGAGAGCGACGAAGAGAAGGAACGTAAAGCCAAGAAGGTCAGGAAGGCTAAACCTGAACCTGGAAGTGGCGATGAAGGGGAACCCAAGAAGAAGCGCCGCGGCAAGCTTCGAAAAGCCGCGGATGCCGAAGAAGAACAAGCCGCTGTGTTCAGTGACGAAGACGATACCGATCGACCGGTCAAGAAGGTAAGGGTCAATTCACGTCCCTTCGTTGTTCAATCTAATGCCGGTGCAGCGTGGATCGAAGAAAAGAGTTGTGCGAGATGAAGAAGATGAAGCCGCCAACCCACGCAAGAAACAGTTGTAAGTTCCTATCATTCGGGACCTGCACTGTTTCTCATAAACCCCCTCTACTCTAGCAAAAGCAAGGAAATGCTCTCTGATACCGATGAAGAGATGTCATGAACCTCCATCTCGGACCATCTCCCACTCTTGTGACCTTTTTATCGCTCGTCTGCTCTCGATCTACATTTGTATAACATTGTCTGCACATATAATACCATGCTAATATCAACTTTGTATTTGGACGTGAGTCCCGATCTCGTCGCCAGCCCGCAAGGGTCAATCATAGCAAACCATAGTTTATGTGGAACGTCGGACGGCGCCGAATCAAGCGCCCTTGGCTCTTTCTCTTGGCCACCAACCATGGTCGGTTTGGGTCACGTCGATGTGAGTGGACAAGTGTTCGTATTGGTTTTCCACTTGGCTAATCTCGAAATACTCTAGGAAAACATTAGTATCGAGCAGCGAAACATTGATGACCAAGTTTCCCAACTCCAAGCTCGTATTCGTTCTTTGAAAACCAAACGGAATACCTACGCGCGCGTTTCTCAATTGCCAGCTGAAATCATTTCCGAGATTTTCATCATGGCGAAGTGGTCTTCCATAAGCCTACGAACTACATATAAGGTCATGGGTGGCTCTGGTATCGAGTTCTCCGGTGAGAAGAACTGGTTGAATGTCGCGGGCGTATGCACACACTGGAGGCAGCTTACTTTGCAATGCCCTCGGTTGTGGTCTGTTATCGACTTGACATCCGCGGATCGGGCACTCGGAATGCTAAAACGATCAAAATCAGTACCTTTGGAGATATTCTGCCCGAATGTCCCGGATACGGACGAAGTCGCTCAGCTTGTCATGTCTAACATCCACAGAATCCGAACCTTCGATATCGGCGCAGACGATGATGAACAACTCTTCAAATTCCTTCAACTAAACAAAGGGGCAAGTGCTCCAATGTTACACACCCTCACCCTAAGAAGCCCCATGTATTCATTGCCAGGGGACATCCTCGAGCGCGATATGCCTGCGCTTCAAGAACTCAACCTCATCCATGGAACTCTCACGTCCCCACTTCCTCCATTTCCACATCTCAAAAAACTTCACATCCGTCCTTCAGAGTTGGACGAGCTCTCCGTTGGTGTCCTCCTCCAGACCCTTCAGAACACTCCAAATCTAGAAGAGCTTCGGGCTCGCCATTTAATATCTCATGACCATTCCATGGACCAGATGCTTTCCCTTGTCCACCTCCCTCGCTTGACTTGTCTCGATATTTCGGCGCTCACCATCTCATCCTCCAAGCTCTTCGAGGTTATCAAATACCCCAAGACCACAAGTGTCACGTTTGAATGTGACTATCTCCCCCCNAAGCTCAGACTATTCGCATCTCATAAATGCTCTTACCCACTTTATCTCTCTTCCCGGTCGTGTCATTCACGAGGTTACTGTGGCAACCCTAGAAGATTTCCACATTAACTTGGACGCAGTTCACCAATCAAGTTCCCATGGCTTCGAGTTGACACTAAACGGCAATGTTGAAGAATTCCTCTCTGAAGCTACCGCCATACTTGCTGCTATTCCCTTATCGAAATCGAACTCTCTCCACCTCAACCGTATAGCCCTGGGCACAATTGAACCACCTCTTTTCTTCGCGAGGTGCAGCGAAGTCAAAGATCTGACGCTTACTGCTTGCCCCGTCCAAGTCTTTCGCGGCCTGAAGAAAGTTAAGGGCTCCAAACTTCCTTTACCCAAGCTGCGTGGTCTGCACGTGGAACAATCCACGTTCAATCGCCCCTCCGACAACCGAAATCTCGCGATGTGCGATGCGGTGAGGACCGTCTTGAAACAAAGGAAGCGTCTGAACGTGGGGATAGAGGAACTCACCCTTGCCGAGTGTGACATTGCGGCGAGTGTTGTCGAGGAGTTTAAGGAGTATACCCACGTTCATTTGGACCCCTCAGAGACTGACGATGAGAATGAGGACGATTACAGCGATGAGGAGGGTTGGTCTTCGGATATTCCAGGGTCTTACATGTGGTAGTTCCATCCATCCTTAACTTGCTCATCTTTGATAGAGCAAACTCACTGATCAACAGAGTAGGCTGAATACCGTCGTTGAGAGCTTGCTTCAGACATCGTATCCTCAGAGATGCTAAGTTCCATACATCAAAATAAGTCGTCCTCTTCACTAAAAGAGACGTCTCCGTCGTCATCCTCATCGTCAACCTCACGCCCATCCCAGTCGACTTGCACATACACCTTATACTTGTCAATGATATCCTTTGTGATATCACAATCACGGATAGTTAGTTGTTTGATTCCCATGGCCAGCTGCGTCCTCTGCTTCAACAAAGATAACATAGTATCATGACACATTGAGGCGTCCTGTATTTTGTAAGGGTCGTAGATTCGACATTCATTCACAACAAGCGTGCGCAGCTTTGGTGAAGGGATTTTCTGATCGCCGGCTTTCATGAGTCCATCAAAGACTGCAACTGGACAGTCCGTGAGCGTTAAGACCTCGACATTGTCACAGAGGCTGAGCAGGTGGGACGGTTGGATTATGTCGCCAACACCCGACAAATCGAGAGAGGTCGCTTTCGAGAAGTTCACCGCAGATAAAAGTTGGCCGAAGTCATCTTTGAACATGTCTTGTAGAGTCAACACAAAGATATGTGAAGAAGAGTGAAGACGAGTGTGCAAGGCGATATCAAAGGTAGCTTGGTCAGTCATTATTGAGACACCACAAGTGACTCGACCGGGAAGCGAGGCGAACCGGATGAGCGCATTCTGTAGGTCTGACAGGTCTGAACCAGGTCGAATGGACTCTTGGCATCGATAGGTGATGTTGGCGGTCTGCGGGTGCTCCAGAAGGCTCAGGAGCTTGGAGGATTGGATGGCCAGTCCATCAATGTTGAAACGAGTCATTCGGGGTAGATGAACAGCCGAGAGTTTCGCTTTCATAGAGGGGTCGTCGGGTACGTAAACTCGACGAACGTATATCTCTTCAATGCTTGGGGTATTCCGGAGAGATTCAAGGAGGACATCAAGTGAGAGTCGACTGGCAACATGTCCGGGTGGGTAAACGAGAAGCTTCTTGAGTTGTGGAAGGGGTGGGATAGGAAAGCTGAGGGCACCATGCACCATTTGCAGTTCTTGGAGTGAGTCCATGCCACGCTCAAGGATGTCCTTGGGCAAGGAAATAATGGGACCTCTCAAAATGAGGACACGCAAGATGGGAGCGCTTTCCCCTGGGTTCATTCGAAGGAACTCGAAGAGCTTGTCGGATTCGATGCCTGCGACATCTAGCCCTTGTATTCTGTGGATATTTGACATGACGACCGAGGAAATTTCGTCCAGCCCTGGGTCCCCGATAGAGGAACCCGAGATGAACAACGGTGCCGACTTTGTCCGTTGAATCATCTTTAATGCACGATGCACGGGAGTTAATGTAATTGTTGACCATAGTCGAGGACAGTTCAGGGCAATCCCCCTCCAGTATGTACACACGCCAGCTATGTTGAGCCAGTTGCGTTCGCGAGAGGAGCGGAGATTGCGCATTCGAACATCTTGGGGAGCCTGTTTCACGAGAAGAAATATCTGCGCAATGATTTCTTCCGGTAGTCGGGAGATACGAGTGTATGTGTTCCTTTTCGTCTTCAAAGAACGTATACGATCGTGTAGCTGGGAGATTTGGTCATCGATGGACCGTTGTTCCACACTCGCTGTAGCCTGTCGATTGATTACAAATCCATTCAGCAGAAAACTTTTAAAGCCACTTCAATGAGAGCTCACATTTTTGGCACTATCGTTGGAGGTCATGGTGGCTGTTCTGGAAACGCGTGACACGGGCTGTGACAAGCTGAAACGTGAAGGTCACGCGATGTTACTCTTCGTGTCTGCCATATTCCGGTCTCAACTCAACCAAATTAAATACAAGACAGCATTATCACCACGCATATCCCACGTATTTCTCGGTGTCCTTTCAGGCATGCCTACCAGCCACAAGGTGACAAATACCGTTACTATCTCCGATGCATGTGTGTATTCCACAGGAGATGGATAGGGCCCCTCCTATCTCCTTGGTTCTTCAATTGTCTTCTCATCAATGCATGTGCTCATGTGCCCGTAAACTCAAACACTTACAAGATTTGCCTCGCGTCGCTTCGGCAGGTCCTTATGTCTTCAGGATCAACGAACTATGTTATTCTTGGCAAACCCAAGAAGCATAAAGGACTCTGAGGAAGTCATTGACACAGAAGCAAATATTGCAAGTAAATCCATACCTACTCACTGCGATATGCATCAAGAGGCATCAAGGCTGCGCTCAACGTTCAACATTGACTATGAAGTTCATTCAGTGTTAGTTGGGTACGACTGAGACAGAGTGTAGAGTGCCTATTGTGATGACTGAGTTTGCTGACGAAATTGAAATGAATTTGACTCGCTACATCTGCTTAAGATACGAGTAATTCAAAGGGAGAATTCTTTGCTCGAGCTTGGGGCGCCGCGCATTCGAAAGCAGAAGGAATGATGATGGAGATAAATTTACATCTAGGTCCGGCAAAGTAGATGACCGGCGCATCAATTGATTAGAGCCTCCTTGGTCGAATCCCTAACCCCTTTCAAGAACTTGACTAGTTCCGTACCACCAGTCCCCTTCAAGGGAGCCGGTCCCAGGTATTCCGTCGCCGTGGCCTGTTCAGCAGATGATGAGGCCGCCGTGGAAGCATGTCGTGAAGGTCCCACAATGAACAGCGTCACGATAACCATGTGCGCATCTCTGAACTCCTTTAATGCAGTAACCGCAGAGTTGTAAGCTTCCAAGAGCGCTGGATTCTCTGCTGACAATACCATATCCCGCAGCGGTCGGGGATTAGCCCTGAGGTGGTTGAGGAAAGCACGATGGTGACGCGACATGTACAGTTGCATCCGATCGAGGAAGGACGGTGCATCTGTACTGGACCCGGAATTCGCATCGGCATGAGAGAATTTGTCGACTCCCAGGAAGATATCGAGGGCATGAATCAACGGGCTCTGTCCAGCGCTGGGCCCTGACAGTTCGGTGGGTTCCTTTAATGAAGGATCCTTCTCTATTCCTTCAAAGATCCACTTCCGCGAACCGGAGTTCAGACCTCTCAGCCAAGGTCGAACTTCGTGATAGAAGACTTCTGGACGACATCCGTCCCTGACACCCAGGAGGAGCTCTTTGAGGTCTTTGATCACGACCGCAAGGCGAACAAGGAATGTAGTAATTCGCTGCATGGCGATCGAATCCCCCACGAAAGCTTCATCCATAGTGGCTCGCATCAGCTCTAGAGCTTCGACGCCACGAAGCTCGATACGCGCAGACGCCAAGTAGAACTCTTGCTCGTCCTCGGTGGCCGTGAATAGTATTGGGCAACGCAGGTTATCGAGCCGTGGGATCTCATAGTCGGGCTGAGGCTCTTTGAGATCCCAATTGTAGAACGTATTGTCAGCGTAGGTGAGGACTGGGGGGAGTTGGAGTTGAGCACAGATTTGTAGCAATGGAAGGGTGATGGAAGGTGGTATATGGACGTCCTCATCTGGCGGAGAGGTATGGATATAATAGTGCATGATCCAGGCGAGCACAAGGTGACCTCGGCGAAGTTGGATTTCAGATTTGAATAACTCCTTTGTAGGGAGGATGGGAAGCTGAAAAGTGTATCAATGTCATTGAACGGGACTTGAGGAAGAAGGGATCTTTACTTACTTGTCGAACTCGCTCCCTCCAAGCTCCCGACCCGGCCACATGGACCTCAGTGATGCCGATTTTATCGCCCAATACGAGCTTGTCAGTCATGGCCGCATCCAGTACCGCTTCCAACTGCTCCCAGTCTTCAGGAAGTCGCCTCAGAGGGACCTGTGGGGGCATAAATCCAGTTCTATTGTCAACATCGAAATCGTGAGCCGCCAGCGTAGACGTATCAACCACTCCAGGCATTGGTCCAGAAATGGCATCTGGTCGTCCGATCGAAAGGAAGTGTTGGGGAGAAAGGGACGCCATGACTGCTCGTGCTACGCTATGAGTGATCAGAAAGCGATGAAACGCTGAAGGGAAACATACGTTTGCTCACAAAGATGGGTGGATGATGATGGAAGGAAATCAAGTGCACATAGGTCATTCACGGGGAATTACGATTTATACCAGCCGGGCCAAAAGTCCGTAGGAATTGACAATTCGACCAGTGGCACGAGCAGCCAAGTCTATCGGGCTAGAACCAGGCAGCAATGATGCCTTGCTGAGTCAATCTACCAGGAAGCACACAAGTTCCGTTGCATCCCGGTACACTGTGGAAGTATGTTGTCAGCATTTCGCAACAAAAAAACTTGGCCGACACAGCTCAAAGGAGAAGATGACACGGACGATCTAATCAATCAATCTCACCCCTCTACCACTCCTATCGCTGTGCGTCTTTTATCCAGGGCTTGAGCTTGCCCACTGAGCCGTGCCTTTAGTGCTCTGAGCCCGCATCCGATGGCCATGAGCTCTCCTCTTGATCCAAGCTCAGAAATCTCGCAGTATGGCTGACTCTTCAAAGCTTCAAGCTTCAAGTCACTGTTCTCGGGTCGCCCCTGTCAAGGGCTCAGGGTACCACGGTCACAGGGTACGACAGTGTCCGTGGAGTTTCCGACAAAAACCTTGCCAATCCATTGGGTTTTTCACCGACACACTTAGGTTCAGAACCAGTTAGTTACCAGGCCCCCATCGACACGTGATTTCAGAAATTCCTTTTTAGGTCTCAGGGGCTAAGTATGTAGCAGGCTTGCAGACATTAGGCGCGTGAAATTTTGAAATTCCCCCGCCAGACCCACGCATGCCTGAGTATAAAGGATGCTCTGCATGGATTACGATTGAAGGCGAGGTCGCGACTGAATACTCTCAACGAACTGCTGAAACGGAGGATAGAGTTGAATGCTGGATAACTTCCGAGGTTGGAAAGGTGAGCGCGAGTTGACGACAGATGATGGACAGGAAATTGATTCCAAGCACATCACCTCATTGCAGCATTTCTCGGTTCACTTTGACGCTTCCGGTGACCGCTCCGATACAAATGCACGAGAAGCTAAGGTCTTCGTTGATGGTGTCTCCGTTCGTAGCCGTCCTGCAGATAAACCACACTCCCTCTCGTCTGTCTCGATTTCTTCAACTGAACGGAGGAAGCTGGTATTCTCGGCACTTACATTAACAGGTAATATAGACTTTCTCCCTTTCTCCTTTGGTCACAGACTCCTCACGCGTTTTCTACAGACGACGATGCCTACAAGGACATATCACTAAGTAGCTCGCATGGAACAATATCCGTGGAGATTTGGAGCGTCATAAGGACATACCGTCCGAAGGTGCTTCATACTCGCTCATCTCCTGCTTTTAGCCAGGTGGCACACGAGACTGTAAAGAAAGCTGGTAATCACTGCGTTGTGTTCGTACCGTCGTCGAGATCGTTCAAATTGCTGGCTCACCCTTATACAAAAATGTAGTCTCGGTGGGCTGAAAAAGAATTGCCTTCCAAAAACCGTTCGAGTCAATCAATATATGAAGAAATTGGCCACCTTTTCGTTCAGCTATAGACCCTTAGGTAATACCTATAATTTTCCGTCTTCGGCGATATTTACTCTCTTTTGCTATTTCCACCCTAGCTGTCTTACAAGCAAATGGTATCGCACCTCGTCCTCATATTGCCAATGCCGAAACTCCACCACCGCAAAGCCCTATTACGATCGAAGATAGTCCTCCACCGTGGAATAGTACCATCGACCAGACAATTAACGAACTTGACCTCCTCCGTGTAGGCCTAGTGTATTCACTTCTGTTTTGTTAAACTTTTAATGCAGCTTCTAGGACCAACTGCAGCAAATACAATCCAGAATCGACGTACTCTCAAATGTACAAGTGCCTACTTCGGGTAAGAAGCGGCCTCTTGTGGGAGGGACGGACAAGGATCGGAAACGCGTCAAAACGGAGATGATCCCCCACTTTCCCCCAGGCGAAGTGATCGACCTTACCGAGGACTAAGCCTCAGCTCACTCTGATCGGCGATGAGCGGCTCACTTTGCTCAATCCGATAACATCTGACGCGCGACGATTCGTCTCGTTTCCATTCGTGTACTTATTCATATTTAACTGTGTCTCTAATACCCAAGCTCCACCAAGCCGCCTGTCCGCGCACTTACTTTAATTTCCCCCACCAGGGTCAGGGTCGTGCCAACCACGGTCACGGGGTACACATTGGCCCACCTATACCGTATTATACCTCTTCCGACTCGGAGCTTTTCTGAAAGTCCTTATTCCATTTCACTGAGTACTACGCACCTGACTAGGCTAGCAGACGACAAACCCCACAACGCGTCAAAAGTCTTGTGTCCGACATCTGCCAACCTCTCCCGAACCGCGACTTGACAACATGCCCGAATATAAAGGGTGCTCTGCATGGATTACAATTGAAGGCGAGGTGGCGACAGAATACGCTCAACAAACTTCCGAAGAGGAGGATCAAGTTGAATGTTGGATAGCTTCTGACGCTGGAAAGGTGAGTCAAGCGTCCAGATGTACAATTGACGGCGACTCTGACGCGTCCCCAGCATTTTTCAGTTCACTTTGACGGCTCGGGCGAACACTTCGGAGCAATTGCACGGCAAGCTAAGATCTTTGTCGATGGTATTGGTGTTGGCGCGCTTCCTGCAGACAAACTACATTCCATTTGCTCTGTCTCAATTTCTGCAAGTGAACGAAGGAAGCTGGCGTTTTCAGTTCTTACGTTAACAGGTGCTATATTCGATTTCTCTAGTTAAAGCCTTCTTACGCGTCGCAAGCAGACGACGACACCTACCAGGACGTGGCGCTAAGTGGTTCATTTGGAACTATTTCTGTGGAGATCTGGAGCGTCGAACGAATATCCTGCCCCAGGAAGACTCGGAAATACTCATCTCCTGCTTTTAGCCAGGTGGTTCATGAGACTTCAAAGAAAGCCGGTAACCACTGCATCGCGTTCGTCATTCAGATGAGATTTCTTCGTGATTTCGAATAGCTCGCTAACATTGTGTGTCACTAGGCTTGGTGGGGTAGAACGTTATACCCTTTCAAAGAGATCACTGACCCGAAGGAATATATATCTGGACAAACTCTTGACATTCTCATTCAGCTATAGACCTTTAGGTGATGTACTCTGAACTCTCAGCTGCAATTCATCCGCCACTGACTCTTCCTTTTGGTTCAACCTAGCCCTCTTACAAGCAAATGGGATCGCTCCTCGGCTTCGTCCAGTAGATGCTCCAGAAACCCCTCCACAGAGCCCCATTACGATTGCTGACAGCCCTCCTCCGCCCAGCATCATCGACGAAGAAGCTTTAAGCGAACTCAATCGTCTTCGTGTAGGTTTTGCATCCCCACTTCTCTTCGGTCTCCGGCTGAATGTAAGCTTCTAGGAACAAATGCAACCAGTGCGGTCCAGAATGGATGCGCTTTCAAGTACACGAGAAGCTTGCCCTCGTAAGAAGCGACCTCTTGTTGAAGCAAAGGACAGGGATCTGAAGCGTGTCAAAACGGAGATGGCGGCCTTCAACCCACTCATGGA
The DNA here is from genome assembly GCA_029747585.1 of Pleurotus djamor. Lineage (NCBI taxonomy): Eukaryota > Fungi > Basidiomycota > Agaricomycetes > Agaricales > Pleurotaceae > Pleurotus > Pleurotus djamor. The sequence goes on along the minus strand of JAPEVF010000210.1, from coordinate 27,041 downwards.
GGAAGTGATCGACCTCACCAGTGACTAGTAGTGACTCTGGGTGAAGTACGGCCCTGTCTTTTTGGATTGTACTTAGCATGTTCCTTCTCCATGATTACGTAGTTTACTTATCTACAAGTCACAGTACTAGTTAGTTTCTCACTGCTCCTCTATTACTTAGAATACTCTGCTGGTACTATGGCTCGGACTAACGCGCAATCTCTTCGCCTCCTTGGCAATCACGTGATCGTTCGTCGAAACTTAATTACGCGCTAATTCTCCCTTTCACCCTCCCATCACGACAGACAATATCAATCGACGGTTTTGCCCCCTTCCCCCAAAGAATCGTTATCTCCTATGCTTGAATACAAGGGCTGCTCTGCTTGGGTTACCATCGACAACGAAGTCACGACGGAGTATGCTACGCGAATCCTTGAAGAGACGAACAAAGTCGAATGTTGGATAGCTTCGGAAGTTGGTAAAGTAAGCTCACTATCTGTGACTCATCTGGGCGCCCTTCTAAGAATCATCGCCTTTCTCGAGTCCTTTCGAACTCACTTTCGCTCTGCACAAGTGGCCAGTCCCCCCTCAAACTTCGACAATAATCGCGTGTCCGCTAAGGTTTTCCTGGATGGCGTTCTCGCTGGCTCCTGCTTCGTTCATAAATCTAGCTCTCTGGGCTCGGTTTATGTATCTACCACAGAAGAAAGAGACATGGTTTTCTCACTCCTCAATCTTACCGGTGCCATACCTCTCTCAAACAATTCATGACTGCATCTCAACGCTGTTCACGCCAGATGATGATGATCAACGAGATAGCTCCACGAACGCATCGTATGGGGAAATCCGTGTCGAGATTTGGGAAGTCACAGCTTCGGGTCAAACCACCACCCCCAAGATCCCTCTAATGGCCAGTCCGACCGTCCATGAGGCTTCAAAGAAAGCTGGCGTCCATTGCGTAGGGTTCGGGATCCTCCGTCAAAGTGTCTTTGTCGCCCTTTCTGATACTTGAGTTATAGTCTCGGTGGACAATTGAAGAAAGCTCCCACGTCTTGTTACTTGGTCAAGTACACCAAGCTTCTAACGACATTCACTTTCTACTATAAGCCCCTTGGTCTGTTTCCTGGTTTCCTCAGAGTGACACCGTCTATCTGACCAGGGACAATCAGACGTCCTGCAAGCTCACGAAATTGCACCCCTTCCTCCTCCCAAATCCCCTAGTCCCGCCGCATCGCCTTCAAGGTGCTCACCACCGTTGGAAGCTGATGAAGAATCCAATGAAGAATTTCAACGTCTTCAGGTGTGTTTCTCACATGCGACCCTTACTACCGGCCGTCTTACCATGGCAATTCGTAATAGACACAAATGCAAGAAATTCAAGCTCGTATGGATGCCATATCGAAGGGCAAACGCCCTGCTATCAAGACGGAGGACGGCCCGTCTGCGAAGCGAATCAAAAGGGAGCCTATCGTCGTCCCTAATTTGCTTCCAGGAGACGTCATTGACCTCACTTTGGACGACTGATGTATATATGTTCAGCATCTGGATTACAATCTGTATCTACATTTATTGTATCTTAAATGTCCGAAGCGTACATGGACTTTCTCTTCCTGTATTTTCTTTGGCAGCCCTGTCTACTTGTATAGTTCCTCGTATCCATATTCCCATCTAATTACCTATCTATCAACTTGAAAACCATGCACCGTTCTGCTCTGCGTTCGCCGTTCTATCTCTCCAAAAGGGGCACTCCTGGAAACCGTTGGAAGAAAGGGCCTGTTTGTGCTTATACCGAACAGTCCCTATAGCCACCAAGCTCTTATGAGTCGCCTCCTCATAACTTTCCTTTGAGGGCCTCTTCGATGCGGGGTCGCGTTTGTGTCGCGTCATATGGGAATCCCTGGACTGAGTCACCTGACCGTCAATTACCAACGGCGTTGCCACTGATGCCAGCCCCGCGCCTTTCTTCCTTTCATCCTTCTACTACGGAAGGCTCCCCACAGCATCGCTTTACTACCGTGTCCTACAGCCCCGCAAGTCTCTTACGCGCGATAATGCCTGAATACAAGGCCTGTTCTGTGTGGATCAGCATTGACGACGCCGTCGCGAATGAGTATGCAACCAGGACCCTTGAGGAAACGAACAAAGTCGAATGTTGGGTAGCCTCAGACGTTGGAAAAGTAGGCCTTCTAGCGTTCTTCCTTTCTCGTCTCAGTATTTCACCTCATGCTACGGACCCAAGGCCTTTAGGATTCACTTTAAATCAACACAAGTGAACGGACGCTCCCCAATTAGTTTGGCAGCCAAAGTTTTCTTGGATGGCGTTTTCGTTGGCATGCGCTTCCTCGATGGTTTCTTGAGCACGATCCATGTCTCTGCCACAGAAGTCAGGGATATTGTCTTCTCGCCTCTCACCCTCACAGGTACTTTGTCTCACTTTACTTTATCAAGGAGCCTTGCTTCTGAGTGACTTTCGCGTTAGATAACGATGAACACAGGGATAATCCGGTGAATGGATCGTATGGGGAAATATGCGTCGAGATCTGGGAAGTAGTCGATTCAGGAACGACCACGGCCCCTCCAATCCCTATCATGCCCAGCCAAGTTGTTCATGAGACTTCGAAGAAGGCTGGTGTCCATTGCGTAGGGTTAGTGTTGCCTATTTGGAGTAAAGGTCCTTCGTAGTCGGGCTAACTATTTGAGCGTAGGCTTGGTCAGCCGAGGAGAAGTCAAGCCATATGCCGGCTAGTTGAGATGCAAAGGCGTGTTACAATGTTCACTTTCTACTATAAGCCCCTCGGTGCGTTTCATTATTTCTTCAAGTGACTACTCTGTTAAGTGATTAGGGACACTCAGCTGTCTTACAAGCCCACGAAATAGCACCTCGTCCTCCTCCCAGATCCCCGAGTCCTCTTCGCGACCCGTCGCCGCCGCGATGCTCCCCACCCTTAGACGACGAGGGTGCGTCCAATGACGAATACAATCGCCTTCAGGTATGATCTTACTCATATGCATCATCATGCTGGATACGTCGTCTTACTAGAGAAATATGTGACAGGCGCAAGTACAAGAACTTCAAGCTCGTATGGACGCCATATCGAAGGGCAAACGCCCTGCTCCCAACGCCGAGGCCGGTCCATCTGCGAAGCGGGTGAAAAGGGAACCCAACGTCGTCCCTGTATCTCTTCGAGGAGAAGTCATCGACCTTACCATGGACGATTAACGCATCATTTTCTTTCCCTTGAATCCCATGCATCTATATCTATATCAGCCTCCCATTTGTTGTATCTTGAAAGCTTGCTTGAACGCTGCCTCTTCCCCTCTTTTGTAGCTCTTGTTCTCTTTTTGTATCAAGAACACCCATAATGTACTCTACTTAGCTTGTATATCGCGTCGGCCAAGACTTGGGCACTAAACAAACGACCAAGGTACTCAGTTTCTCAAAGAGGAGCGCTCCTGTCATCGTTATTAGCCCACCTAATTGTCAAACCCTGATCTGCCCTTCCCAGCTCCCAACCACCAACCATGCAATCCTCCGGCCCATCCTTCGCCAGTCTCGCATCAACACAGTACTCCACGTCGTCTTCGAACCCATTTTCCTCCACACTCGGCTCATCGGACAGCCTCCATGGCCGTCTAGGAAACCAAGGCCCCGATCCAAACTCAACAGAAACGTTCAAGGAAAACCTCCAGCTCATCTATCAACATTTCCAGCAATTACGCGTGTTGTCTAGGAAAGTGCAGATGAATACGTACGTATTGTGTTTATTGATCGCTAGGTTCACTCAAGTCGTCGTAGAGGATGGCTGCTGAGGTGATGGTGNATTGGTTTGCAGGCGCGATGCGTATAGTCGACAGATCTCACCGTATCAAGCTGAAGGTACGTCTACATTACTTATCTCTTGATTTTTNATCTGTGGTTGATCATCTCACTTCAACGGAACAGCCGACCTCGCGACGCTAAGACATTTCATGCAAAACCTGATCGACCTACTGCGTCAATCCGGCGTCGGAGCCCTCCCTTTTCTAGCCGCGGACTCAGCAGCACCACAGACGGAAGACGAACTCATACAATCTACGACGGCCTCAGTCAAAGTACTATTCGAGCAGTTGAAAAGGAAACAGGGGAACGCCGGGAATGTAGCGGGGTTGTTGAGTTTGCCTGCATCGGCGCAGATGGGTTTGACGCAGGTGTTTTCTGAGTTGACGGGTTCTACGGTTCCTCGGTAGATGTTGGATGTTGGATGTTGGATGTTGGATCTTGATGTGCGGGTTGTGTTTCCTTTATATCCATGGTAGCTTGAGGGGTCAGGTTGGCTGTCCACGGTGTCTCGCATCTCAATCGCGTCGAACTATGCTCAACTGAAGGAAGGTTTTCAGACGACCAGTGACCCCAATCCCCGTTCCCGCTGTATTAGTAGCGCATACTCGGTGTAGTTGATGGACATGAGAGGAGAATAGAACGGTTGTAGGGTGGGCGCGCGAAGAGTTGCTTGTGTCTCTCTTGGTTTTTCATGGGACTCACCGCCTCGAGAAACCGTGGTGCATACCATGGTGACTTCTAGGTGAACGACATTGAGAAGACAAGACACCAATAGTGCAAACACGGGTGTACTCGGGACTTCGTATATTCCAAGAGATGGGATTGGTGTGTGGGGTAACCAACTACGAATGCGTGGTCATCTATAATGAGGATTAAGGGATAACCAATGTATAATGTTACGACAACAAAGATAAGGTACGTCGAAGAGTCCGCGTAGAAGGGGATTAAGCGGTCTGAATGACAATCATATGAGGACTGGTACGGAACTGAGGGAAACTGAGGACATACCGCCTCCTTCAAGTGGGTGATCAAGTCATTACGATCCTTGTCCTTCTTGAGACCAGCGAAGGCCATCTTCGTTCCAGGGATGTACTACGCGAGAAGCTATGTCAACATCCCGCCATTTGGACGACAGTGATGAAGGACACACCTTTTTGGGGTTCTCGAGGTACTCGAAGAGGGTGTTCTCGTCCCAAACAACGCCCTTGTTGACGTTGGCGGCGGTGAAGGAGAAACCGTCGGTCGTACCGCTCTTGCGGCCAAAGAGCCTATAGAGATGACATCACCATTAGCCCCAATACGCGAATATCGGCGAGATGTGGTAAACGCACCCGTGAAGGTTAGGTCCGACTTTGTGAGGCTCGCCAGCACCGAGAGTGTGGCATTGAGCACAGCGAGTCTTGAAGAGACCAGCACCTTTTCCGGCGTCACCTGCAAAAAACTTTAGTGAGCTGTCTCCGAGAAACGCGCTCCGCGGAAAGACGCACCAGCAGCGAAAGGCATTTCTAGAGTCTAAGAGGAGAATAGGTACAGAAATAAGAAAGGATTATAAGAGCAAAACGTCCGTTGAAGGAGTTCGCTGAAAGGTTTTTGTGGAGGGATGGAGGTGGTAAGTGACTGAGTGCAGTAAATTCGAGTTGGCGGTGATTTTTGTACGGCGCGGGTCGTAACCGGTTTTTTCCGCCAGCCAATCAGAAGCTCACCATTTTCAAGCCGATCACGCCGGAAGAGGCAGAATCTCGGAGACGGAGCGAGCACTTAGGAGGCTCCCTGAGCAGTACCTCCGTGCCATAATAAAAAGGTCTAGGTGACCGCTCTAGAGCGTATGTGCAATATTTTTCACTGCCATCAACCCCACAGGCTCAATGAACAGTTTCTCAATCGCTGCGCAGGCGAATTCAGGCTTGTTCAGTAAATGGGGGAGCCAAAGCCCCGGCAGGAGGTAATGCGGGTGAGCAACAGTTTGCAAAGTACGCGATTGGTGGTGTTTACCTCCAGGCTACGCGTTGTGTGGTTACATCCATGATCCATATAAACGATGATCCGTTTATACTCGCTTTTCGGGGTCCAGGCCTGGAAGACCAAAACTCCTGCTATTTTTGAGTCTGATAACCTACGCCTGCTGGCCTTCGCTACAAGCCCTCTCAAATTGTCTTCGTCCACGCAAGTACCTGCCTATGCCATTCGACGCTCTGCATGAACTGTCTAGGACACCACTGCCAAGCTCACAGCGTGCGGTCATCTATTTTTGAGTGCGAAAAATGTTATAGATAAATTATCATGTTTTATTCCAACAAAARCCAATCATTTTCTCAGAATTTTCTTYGTAGATAAACTCAACATTTTTATGAGGCAGAAAGGTGCCCCAAAAATGACAAGTTGTATTCAAGGATTTTTTGCTCCCAAAATTGTATGGTCGCGCGCTGTGATACGAGGGAGGCGGTGGGTTGGATTTTGTAGCTTGGGGTTCGGCTAGGTCAGACGTCGGTGGCCCTTCGTGGTTGTGGAAGCCTCATGCCCGTGTCTTCAAGCTTCTTCGAGACCACCTCCCCGCAATCCTCCCTCTGCACGACATCTCCACAAACCCAAAAGGAATTGTACAGGGTCGGCATCAGCGTCCGAGGAGCGTAAAAGCATGTAGCGAAGTCGATCTTCGAGCCATGGGGGAGTAACATATCAAGTATCGAGGAAACTTCTGAAAGAACGAGAAAGAACAAGCAGATCAATTCGAATCAGAGGCTGGCACGGGGGATTGGTTCACGCACCAGCGGTCCAAAAGCCAAGTCAACCGTTATGTCATAGCCCTGAGCTAAGCTAGATATCGTCGGTTGGATCGTAGACGGTACTTGTTCATCAGAGGGGACATCGTCTAAAAGAAAGAAAGGCGGGAAAAAAGTTAGTAGGAGAGATCTGCGGGGTTACAGCGCACGCACCAGAAAGCCAAGTCCAGATTGTCTCCCATTCAGACTCGCAAGGAAAAGGGAAGAAACGTTTATATTCGAACTAAGGAGCAATGAACAAGAATAACTACTATATATACTGAGTGCCTCATGTATAACATGAGGCGCGACTAAAGTGAACAATGAGACTTTGTACATAAGGTGAACGTCAAACCATCCGATGAATCCCGGTTAGGGGCTAGGGGCTAGTCACGTGACCGGGGTTCCAAAGGGGCAGTCACGCGGAGCGTGACATGTACCTACAGCGAAGAGGAATATTAATCAGCTCTGAAATCTTGTAGACACCCTGTGGATCGCTGGGTATTCTTCGCGCATCTGACAGAAGCCTATTGTGAGCACCATACATTGTGCCTTCACTTTCCCACTTATAATCTAATGTGTTCCATTGGTACTTCAGCCGCTCGAGAATATTTCGATGGGTGTATCAGTCATCACTACAACGATCAGATGGACCTGGACGGCCGAACACATCGTGAGTATTCTTGAGATATTTTCAGGTCACTCTCTACAGCTCATCGCCCGTTTTCTTCGCGCGATCAGCTTCCTTCTCTCTCTTTGTAAGTTCTCTCCTTGCTTTTCATCCTTCCATTCTGTCTGACAGGTTACCATCTGTCTCATGTTCATTGCCATGAGAGCGCAACGATCATTTAGACTTATGATATCTCCAGCCCTTGTTCTCAATTCCACAGCTTGACCTGCATCGTGGTCCCGCAGTGTTTCTTCCTGTGAGGAGACACGATCAATCCAGAAAGGAGTACCCGAGTAAGTGGTTAACTTGACTGTCTATCTCCATCTTACCTTTGAGAATATGCACAGCCAGCGTCCTGGCAAGCTTCGAAAGACGCCTACAACCCACCGAATCGCCGTTCTACCCCATCACCTACCCAAAGTGGTGACATTGAGGTACCGACCTCTTCCTCAATTGAAGGTTGGATTTGATCCCTTGTTTCCTCTACTGCGAATGGGGGAATAACCTGTCGTACTTCTCGATGAAGAGAATTCGTTGTCGCCAGTTACCTCTGGCCGGTAGCCTTGACTGACAGCCTACACAAAGTATCAGCATCAGCTATCCCTCGCGTATGCGTTTCTTGTAACCGCTTCATCGAGTCCAAGCCTCTTTTTTCGTACTCCATAGTACTTGGCTCAACTTGTCGATTCTCATGTACATTATCCTTTCTCATGAATCAATAGCATCTTTGACAGGTAGAATGCTACCAGAAGCACCACATAACGCTTGCACTCGGGGTACAACTCTGCTCATCATCACACGAGACGTCCTCTTTGATACGCTCGAGGTCTGCCATTGGCCGCAGTTGCTTTTCAGCGTCAATGGCGTATGGAACGTTGCTTCTACTGCATTCCACAGTGATGCCTCATTGTCCCTCAAACGCTCGAACGGACCATCTTCGATCTGTCTGTAATCATTGGATGAAGCACTCCTTTGCGAGCTTGTGGAAGGAGAAGCGGTTGGTGGGTGGGTTCATGTGTTCTACAGTTGTCTCAAACACCTCTAACATATTCTACGCAGGTAGAGTAGACTGTCATGTTTCTGTTCAGTGCTCAGGCTACCCCATCAACTCAGGTCCGGTAGCACCCTTCTCCGTATGTTCTATCAGAGTCATGGATTCCATTTTCTCAAGCCACTAATCCCCACCGTAGATCTCATCTTAGGTGTTTGGATCTCCTTTGTGCGTTCGGGATACGTACAAATATCCTGTACACATGTCTTCCCCTCATCTCACACCCTTCCCTTTTCGACCTACGCGTCTAGTTCTTCAGCTCGTTTGTCATGTCTTCCAATCACCCACCAAGCCCGATGCCAGGACTACGCAGACCCGAAGATTCGAATCCGTCGCAATTACCAAATCCCACACCCACAGAGACTCGGCGCATCCTGTATAAAGCTCTCTTTGGCTGTCCCCACGGCGATGAGCCGGGAAAGAAGCCGCGACGCAACCTCATTGTCAATATTGATGTCACGATCCGTGACAGGTCCCCTAGCCCCTGCGGTCACGTGACACCCCTATGCCGCCTGTCACGTGACTCATGGATCTAGTGGACCCACTCGCGCAGTAGTTACATAAACGGACCCGCCATTGTTCTCTTGGCCGACGCCTCATGTAGCATAGTATATATAGTTCCTCATAGTTGTATTTGTTCCCTTAGCTCGTTTATAGACGTTTCCACCTTATCCTCTCTGATCCTCGTCCGGCCTGACGACCCGACCCGGGCCCGAGACGACTTGGTCCTCCTCTACTCRTCGCCCTCCTTCTCCTCCTCGTATCCTCGGCCTTGCACCCGGCCTGGTACACCGAGCCCGGAGTGTTAGTAGGAGTCCAGCGCTGCGCCTCAGTCGCTGTRCTCACCCCTATCTCGTTCACTCGGCCGTCATCTCGGCCTMCGYCCTCCCCTATAGYCCCTTNTCTGGATAGGGTCTAACAGTATAAACGAGCTAAAACTACTGGCACTCCCACCAANTTTTTTTTCTCACGCCATGACTGAAGGTCGCAACAGTCTCATGGGCCAGCCCGAGGCCGGATCSTCCCGGATTCCCCTCCCCGCCAGCAGAACAARCACGGTACGGGTGGTGTCTCAACCAAACCCGGGCACCATGCCTGGAGCRTTATTTGCGACACCCCATCGACCGAWCCCGGACCTCGCACGTGGCGAAACACCTGACAAGGCCACCCAGCACCTGCTATCCCCGGCACCGGAYCCGGCACCAACCCCGACTACACGACCCCTTACTCTGGCCCAAACACACCCTCTCGCGACTCAGACAACGGCACAACCATCCACCCAGGCTCTCCAACAATTCCCCGGTTCTGGATCCGATGACGACTACCCCACGGCCCCYACCACCACCACTCGACAAAGATCTTCACCAGCCAAACGCAAATCACTCCCGGACCCGGACGACTGGAGACTACAAGCCTCAGCATCCGACTTACGGATGACCCGAATGGAAGACACACTGGAGAAACTGACTAATGCGACACTCAACCTGGCAGTACAAGCGGCAAACATCAAAACAGAACCTGTCACACAAACCGTCCACACCCCCCGATCCCCGACCCCGGCCGAAGTCAAGATTAACGTCCCACTCCCCAAACACCTCGACGGATCAAAACCGGATAAAGTCTTCGAATGGATCAACGGGATGGAGTTCTTCTTCAGGGCACACGGTAACATCAGTGATGAACGAAAAATCGCGGCCGCATGCACTCGCCTAGAAGGAATGGCTCTCCAAAACATCGTCAACCTCCGTGATATGGATGTGGTTCCGGATTGCGTAGTGGATGATTGGGAAGGATTTAAGGCCTACATCAAAAGTGAGTTCGGACCCGTGGACATTGTTGGCTCAAAGGAAGATGAACTGGACCGGCTCTGGATGAATCACACGGACACCATCCTCGCCTACACCACCGAGTTCAAGACCATCGCATCATWCATCAACTGGAACGACGCCGCCCTCCGCCACCGGTACTACGTCGGACTCCCCAACCGTCTTAAGGATGAAGTCGCCCGGCAAGGTTACAAAACAGGAAGTCTCAACCAGGTCATCAAGTGCGCGACTACGGCCGACAGCCGATACCATGCCCGCGCCAACGAGAAATCCACACAACCGACAACACGGCCAACACAACCCTCCTCGTCCTCCTACTACAAACCGTCTACGGCCTCCAGCAACACGACCACCACCACGGATACTCGCCCGAACGCCCACCTCCTCGACTCTTCMGGCAAACTCAAGGCCGAAGAAAAGCAGCGCCGCAAGGCCGAAGGACTTTGCCTCTACTGCGGAGCAAAGGATCACCAGGCAGCAGATTGTGGCCGAGGAAAGGCAACCAACCGGGCAAAGAGCACGCCACCACCACCGGCATCGGATCGGCCCCGAGCTAAGGCTCGAGCGGCCGAAGCAATCATAGAAGTTGAGTCTGACGATGAAGACTCAAAAAACTAATTAGCCCATCCGGAACTGATTCGGCTCTCGGATGCGGTTCGGTTTTGGTATGGCCGCCGCCCGTTTGTAGATTATTCGCAACTTCCTTATCGCCTACCTCTACCACCATTTCCCTTGTTTCTGATTTGCTCTCGGACCCGTTAACCCGTTTTCTYGCGTTAATAGATTCGGGTTCCTCTCACTGCTTTGTCGATAACAACTTTGTCTTGGCTCATGGACTGCGTACTTACTCTGTAACGCCCATGAAATTAACTCTATTTGATGGCTCYTCGAACTCCTATGTCACYCGTGCTCTCAACCTCGAAGTCCGGTTCCCATCCGGCGATTTTATGACTCTCACGTTTCTTGTCACCAACCTCGACCTGTCTTGCTCTGTTGTCCTCGGACACGACTGGCTCACCCGATTCAATCCGTTGATTGACTGGGTATCCGGCAAAGTCCATTTCCGACAACCAATTCACGGTACTCCTCCTCCCYTGTTGCCATCACCCTCCGATGACTCGGCCGAAACCAACCAACCAGCAACCCCTAGCTCTGAACCCCTCACCCGGGCAAAGACTAACCCTCCTGCTAATCCGGTACCTCGGCCGACCCCTGCTATGTCTCCTYCCCCGCCACCTGTGTCCGAGCCCGTAACGGCCGACACACCCGAAAACATTGAACCCCTGTCCCCTTTCCTGGAAAACGGAGCTCCTCGTATCTCCCAAGTAAATGCAGCTGCATTTAAAGCTATCAGTCGGCTCCGGGGCACCACTGTCTACCAAATAGTGATCCAACCCGAGTCCACTCAGGCTAAATCTACCTCCTGCACGGACTTCATTCCGGAAAACATTCCTGAGGACTACCACGAGTTTGCGGATGTCTTTTCTAAAGGCAGAGCCGAAACCCTAGCCGATCATCGCTCTTATGATCTTAAAATTGATCTGGAGGAAGGCGCAAAACCGCCCGTTGGCGGTATCATTCCTCTCTCTCAGGCCGAACAACTCACGGTCAAACAATTTATAGATGAGCACCTCGGAATGGGTTTTATCCGGCACACCAACTCTCCTCACGGGGCACCCGTCCTTTTTGCAAAGAAAAAAGACGGCTCACTCAGGCTTTGCGTTGACTATCGCGGCCTAAACAAAATCACCAAACGGGACCGATACCCGCTCCCACTCATCGCTGACCTCCTGGACGCCCCCAAAAAAGCCCGCTACTACACCAAAATCGACCTCCGACATGCTTACCATCTCGTTCGGATCCGAGAAGGAGACGAATGGAAAACAGCATTCCGGACCCGATACGGTTCATTTGAATGGTTAGTAATGCCTTTCGGCCTGACTAATGCACCAGCGGCCTTCCAACGGTTCATGAACGACATCTTCGGCGACCTCATCGACAAATGTGTCATCGTCTATCTAGACGACATCCTAATCTACTCCGACGACCTGGCCGAACACAAGAAAATGGTCAAGGAAGTACTCCGCCGGCTCCGAGCAAACAAGCTCTATGCGAAGGGAGAGAAATGTGAATTCCACGCTGACACTGTCGAATACCTAGGCTACATCCTGTCCCCCGACGGCCTTAAAATGGCGGAGGACAAAATCAAAACCATCCAAGATTGGCCCGAACCACGGAAAATACGAGATGTACAATCCTTCCTTGGGTTCGCCAACTTCTACCGCCGATTCATCGCCAACTATTCCGGTATTGTGGTTCCACTCACCAGACTCACCCGAAAGGGAGTTAAATGGGAATTCACTCCGGCTGCAAAATCGGCTTTCAATAAGCTCAAAAGTGCGTTTATCTCTGCTCCCGTCCTCTCGCATTGGATACCGGATCGGCCGATGGTTGTCGAAACCGACGCCTCCGACTACGCACTTGGAGCCATTCTCTCCATCTATACCGAAGATGGAGAAATTCACCCTGTAGCATTCCATTCCCGCACGTTCTCGGACACGGAACTCAACTATGACGTACATGACAAGGAATTGCTAGCCATCCATGAAGCATTCAAGATCTGGCACCGGTACCTTGACGGATCCGCCAGCCCAGTCGACGTTATCACCGACCACAAGAATCTTGAATACTTCTCCACCACCAAGGTCCTCACCCGAAGACAAGCCCGATGGTCAGAGTATCTACATCAATTTAATTTCCTGATTAGATATCGTCCAGGCCGACTTGGCGCCAAACCGGATGCTCTCACCCGTCGCCATGATGTCTACCTTGACGACAACGGAAAATCTTACGCCAAAGCCAACCCTCAGAATCTCCGACCCATCTTCTCAGCGGAACATCTCACGGCCTCTCTTCGGGCGACAATTCTCATCGGTCCCGCCCTCAAGGGATCTATCATCATGGATGTTGAAGACCTCCACTCGGCCATYARACAAKCTTACTCGGCCGACCCAATCACCATCCAACGCCAAGAGGAACTTGGTCCTCGCTGGTCAAAGGATGATTCGGGCCTCCTTCGCCTGGACGGCCGAATCTATGTYCCTGAATCCGATGACCTTCGACTCCGAGTCCTCCGGTACAAACACGACCACCCTCTCGCTGGACACTATGGCCAAAGTAAAACTCTCGCCCTGGTTCGCCGGGAATACGTCTGGCCTAAAGTCCGYACCTTCGTTACGGAGTACTGCAAATCCTGTACGACTTGTATGCGCGCGAAACCTCAGCGCCACAAGCCGTATGGAAATCTCCGTCAACTCCCCGTTCCGTCTCGGCCTTGGGACTCTATCTCTATGGACTTTATTGAGAAACTACCACCCTCTCTCRGATTCGACTCTATCCTTGTCATCGTCGACCGACTCTCTAAACARGGYCTATTCATCCCTTGCCATGACACCATCACRTCCGAAGGCCTTGCTAAACTCTTTGTCATCCACGTATTCTCCAAACACGGTATTCCTGGMCATGTCACTTCCGATCGCGGATCCGAGTTCGTCTCCCATTTCTTCAGATCGCTCGGCCGAGCTCTGGAAATGAAACTCCACTACACTTCGGGCTAYCACCCSGARGGAGACGGACAAACGGAAAGGACTAACCAGACCTTGGAGCAATACTTACGGGTTTATTGCAATTACCAACAGGACAACTGGGCCGAACTCCTCCCCATAGCCGAGTTCGCCTACAACAATGCCCCCAGCGCCACCACCGGCGTCTCCCCTTTCTTCGCCAACAAAGGATACAACCCGAACCTTGCCATYCACCCCGAATACGACCTYGCWTCGGCCAGAGCAAAGACATTCGTCACCGACATCGACTCCGTCCAYCAGCAACTCCGGATATCGATGAAGGARGCTCARGACCGATACCAAGGACCGGCCGAYAAACGGAGGAMACCYGCYCCGAARATTGTTCCTGGACAGAAAGTCTTTGTCGACTCCGAATTCTTCCGTACGACTCGGCCGTCCAAGAAACTATCGGACAAGTACCTTGGTCCTTATGAAGTACTCGCRCARGTWGGACCAYTATCCTTTGARCTCAAAYTMCCCGCCCARTTCCGTGGAGTCCACCCCGTTTTCCATGTCTCYATGCTGGAACCCGAGAAGCCCAACACCATYCCAGGCCGAGTCATCCCTCCTCCTCCTCCTGTTGAAGTCAAYTCGGCCTTGGAATAYGAAGTCTCGGAAATCGTCGACTCTAAATACGACCGTCGCAAAACAAGATGCCAGCTCCACTACTTGGTCAGGTGGCTRGGCTATGAAGAGACCGACGAAGCAGAAACATGGGAACCGGCCGATGAATTAGGAAACGCCATTGAAGCAGTYCAAGAYTTCCACAAACGCTGCCCCACGAAGCCGGGTCCGTCTTGGTTCGCACCCGGCCGAAAGTAGATAATTTCCTCCTTTTCYTTTCCTTCTCTCCTCTCCTCCGATTTCCTTATTCACACATATTACCAAAACAGACGATTATATAATCAAAAARAAAAMATCAAGCAACAAAGCAAAAAAACAAAACAAAGCTAAGTATTTACAAGTCCATAGCTGTAGCATACAAGTACGNTTTTTTTNCGGGTCCGAGGCCGACGCAGCCGGAGACCTAGTCATCCTCCCCCATGTCCATATCATCCTCATCTTTCTCCCCCTCCCCATCCGCATCCGCACCCTTCCCACTTCCACCCATGTTCGACGCCGTCCCGTCCTCGATGGGCACCGGCCGACTCTCCGAGGTCCCTGACGATGGGACTTGGTGCTGATCACGAATCATCGTGAAAAGCTCGATGAGGCGCGTNGCCTCGGCCGCCACATCCGACCCGTTCTCCTTCGCCTCCTCCTCGAACCACTCCGTCCACCCAACCAAGTCATCTGAATCCGGAATATCCGGCCGCACTGCGATCTTCATCAGCTGGTCCAACTTCTCATCCATCCTTGCCAAGCCCTCCACGGCCGTCTCAATTTTCTTCGTCCGACCCGACACCTTTCCAACCAACGACCACAAGCCACTCAGGCTTGCCCGCTCCGCATCCGAATCCTCGGCCCCGCTAGACACCACCAACGGCCGTTTTCTCGACCCGGAAGCTTTCGGCGAACCACGACGAGCCTTCTTTTTGGGTGGCGCCGCATCCGTTTTGTCCTTGTCCTTGCCGCGAGTCGAATGCTCACAGCCCGTCTTGGCTGTGGCACAGGGGATGCAAGCACCCCGGAACAAAGACCCCTCCGACCTAAACGGATGAGCACGGCCGAAAACACAACGGACGACGACTCACTTCATCGGAACTTGCACCCATTGCTGTAAGAAAAAGTAATTATGCCTAGGTAGTTGCCCTAGATGTAATCCAATTTTTCCTGGCGATGGGATTTTAGGGGGTTGTCAACACAATAGAGAGATAGTGGTATAATGCAATATATAGGCAATAGTATAAATCATTATGCTTGTATAATTCATTATGTGCATAAATATGAATTAGTTACTGGAATATTTAATAAATGATTTCCCAGATAGCATTAGTCAGCAGGGACCTCCTAAGCCCCTAGCAGGGGGCAGGTAGCAAATCCGGAATGAATAATTGAATATGGATGGCCCAGCCCTGCATGACTGTGAGACTGAGATATTGACCGTAGGACCAATGATTAATACTGACTGTGTGAAATACTTTGTGACCGCGGGAAAATTTTGAAAAAAGAGCGGTGGGTAGCCCCCCTTTTGCTGCTACTGACTGTGGGACAATTTTCTATTGACTGTGGGAAAATAGCTCAAAAAAGCGCAAATAGGCCTGGATTTGAATGGTTTAAATTTGCAGGGCAATAAATTGACTGTGGGAACATTATTATGACTGTGGGAAGCGTGAGAAAAAAAATTACTGACCGTGAGAAAATTTCAAAATTGTAGGATTCAGTAGCGGTTATACTGACCGTGAGAAAAATTTACTTACTGCGAGAACTTTCTCAGAAGTGTAATGGAATGCAACCACTACCTTTTAGAAGCGTTGGAAAATTTGACTAACTGTGAGAAAATATTTGTTACCGTGGGAAACTTTCCCAACTAACCGTGGGAATATCTTTCCGACCGTGGGAAAGCGAGAAGCGCCCAAAATGCGCAACAGAACACCTTGCCTTCAATTCAGAACCCTGTAGGGATTAGATATTGGCCATTTCTGACCATTTAACCTATACCAAGGCTATATTACTGATCAAAACTTCCTCCTTTACATTTATTTTGACTGTGGGAAACTCTTCCTTAGCGTGGGAAACATGAGCTGACTGTGAGAACCTTGCTCAATTCCAAAGAAACTTCGGCCATTCAGGGTTGTTATTGACTCTGGGAATATTTTATTGACCGTGGGAAAGTGCCAAAATTTGCGAAACACCAGATCTACTAATTCTAAGGTGCTGGGTGAAAGGGGGACCCTTGGAGCATATCTAGTTATTGAGCAAAGTTGAAATTACTTTGAAGATCCTGCAGGTTTGCTGATTTCAATCATTTGCTCCCACTGGTACCTTGCTCATCCTACCTATATTTTCTTGATACCATCAGTTCTACCTGTTTGATATGGGTGTACTAGGGATGGTTTGAGCATTCTAGATGAGATTTACCCTTCCAGGTAGAATGGGAAAGATGTTCTTATGCACTTTCCAAGTCTTCAACCTTAAATGTGCATGTTCTGGAAACACACTAGCCTGCTCTTCATTCACATCCATATCCTTGTCCTTTCTTTGAAAGCATAATACTGATGCTGATAAAGTGTTTCAATAGGTACAGACTGGCATGGGAGTAGCAGAGTGATAGATGAGGAGGGAAGGAGATGAATGGCATGTATGTAGCAAATTTGGACATTCTCAGGAATGCTGATTTCACCCAAAGATATCCCAAACCTTGGGAACATGCTTGTTGCCTGAAAGAGTGTGAACAGCATTAGAATACCAGCTACACATGTATGAACATCTATGGAAGCAATAGAGACACCCACAGATCAAAGAAGACACAAATGATGAGGATAGATCATGGTTGAAACTAAGGGTATTTCAGAATTCACCAAAGTAAATCCATCTTTGCTCAATAACTAGATATGCTCCAAGGGTCCTGCTTTCACTCAGAGGCTTAGAATTTGCAGATCTAGTGTTTCACAATTTTTGTCAATTTCCCACGGTCAATATTTTGTTCCCAGAGTCAATAATAACCCTGAAAGGCCGAAGTTTCATTAGAAATTTGGCTTTTCCCACAGTTTGATCCAAATTCCCACAGTCACAACAAAGTTCTCACAGTCACTATTGAATACATTGACCGAGTTTTTTGAATTCTGCATAGCTAGGGTAAGGTTTGGTGAAGCATGGTCAATACTATTTGCTAAAAGGCCAAAAGCAAGCCTTTTGTTGCGCATTTTGGGCGCTTCTCGCTTTCCCACGGTCAGAAAGATATTCCCACGGTTAGTTGGGAAAGTTTCCCACGGTAACAAATATTTTCCCACAGTCAGTCAAATTTTCCAACGCTTCTAAAAGGTAGTGGTTGCATTCCATTACACTTCTGAGAAAGTTCTCGCAATAAGTAAATTTTTCTCACGGTCAGTATAACCGCTACTGAATCCTACAATTTTTGAAATTTTCTCACGGTCAGCAATTTTTTTCTCACGCTTCCCACGGTCATAATAATGTTCCCACAGTCAATTTATTGCCCTGCAAATTTAAACCATTCAAATCCAGGCCTATTTGCGCTTTTTTGAGCTATTTTCCCACAGTCAATAGAAAATTGTCCCACAGTCAGTAGCAGCAAAAGGGGGGCTACCCACCGCTCTTTTTTTCAAAATTTTCCCGCGGTCACAAAGTATTTCACACATTCAGTATTAATCATTGGTCTCACAGTCACGCAGGGTCCCATGCCTACAATCAATCAGATCTAGCCGCCTAGATAATCACTATCAAAACTAGCCCGGGTGCTTTTAGGATAACCAATTTCCCACGGGTTTACCTCTATGCTAAGCCTTATCCAAGTTATAATTCATTATAATGATATGAAGCATAATTCATTATAGCCCCATATTTCATTATACTGCCATTCCTCTGCTAAATCAACGACCCCCTGAAATCCCATCGCCAGGAAAAATTGGATTACATCTAGGGCAACTACCTAGGAATAATGACTTTTTCTTACAGCATGAGCTGGAACTTGGCACTTCTTCTTCGACTTCACACACAGTGCACATGCTAAACACAAAAAAATGTATCAACACAAATTGTCGGCCGACGCAAACGGAACTCACCCGGCTCGTACAACCCGTCCTTCGTAATCTTCGCGGTTGGAGCTTTCACGGACCCGTCGTCACCCGAGTCCTCCACCACGGCCTTGCTCTTCGGACCCGTCTTCCGGCCCTTATACTTCTTCTCGACGTCGTCCGCGTGCTGTCGATCCATCATGTAAGACCAAAACACGGGGAAACTAACAGAAACGGGCCCGACCTTTTCCGAAGGCATCGTTAGCAAACCATCCGGTAACCGAGCAACGGGACCGTATACCTTTTCCAAAATACCCCGCTCGCCCGCCTCCTTGTCRAATTGAATCCGAGTGGCCTCGGCAAGCCTCCGCGCGGCCTCGATAACCTCTTCGCGGTTACGCTCCTCCTCTGCCTTCGACGCCTCAGCGGCCTTCCTCTCGGCCTCCAACCTGAAGGCTTCGGCCGCCTTCCTCGCTTCCTCCGCTTTCCGTTCCTCCTCCAAACGTTTCTCCTCTGCCTTCTTCAAAGTCTCTGCGATCCGCCTTTCCAAAGCCGCCTCCTCCTCGGCCTCCCGCTGAGCCGCCAAACGGCGCTGCTCCGCTTTCTCCGCTTTCTCGGCCTTGATACGTTGAAGCTCGGCGAGGAGCTCTTGTTCGGATGGCGAAGACGACATTTTTGTGGATTTCGGACGGGGTTGGACTTGTGTTGAACGATGGTGGTAGTTGGCAGAAGAAAACTGGGGGGTTTTTCGCTCTGGACACTGGCCCTCTTATACCCCTGGACTACAGGCACCGGATCACCCGCTCGGCCTCCGCCTTCCATTCTCAGAAGAGCTTCCATTATCGCCAAGACGATCGATCGGCTTCCTTTGATCCGAACCCGGACCGATCGGACTCTTTAGGCCACCTGGGAGTTGGCCCTTGAAGGGGGGGTACTGTCACGATCCGTGACAGGTCCCCTAGCTCCTGTGGTCACGTGACACCCCTATGCCGCCTGTCACGTGACTCACGGATCTAGTGGACCCACTCGCGCAGCAGTTACATAAACGGACCCGCCATTGTTCTATTAGCCGACGCCTCATGTAGTATGGTATATATAGTTCCTCATAGTTGTATTTGTTCCCTTAGCTCGTTTATAGACGTTTTCACCTATCCTCTCTGACTCCTCGCCCGGCCTGACAACCCGACCCGGACCCCGAGACGACTTGGACCTCCTCCACTCGTCGCCCTCCTTCTCCTCCTCGTATCCTCGGCCCTACACCCGGCCTGGTACACCCGAGCCCGGAGTGTTAGTAGGAGTCCAGCGCTGCGCCTCAGCCGCTGTACTCGCCCACATCTCGTTCACACGGCCGACATCTCGGCCTACACTGTCCCCTATAGCCCCTCTCTGGATAGGGTCTAACAAATGGGAATGTTCCCTTGTTGACGCGCCATCGCCACATTTAGAGCTGGGGGAGGCACAAATGAAGGCATAGCCTCCAATGGCTCAGGAATCGGTAGATCAGCTTCGTTCAAGCGTCCAAGATCAGGGCTTGCTGGTATGCCTACACATATAAGAAATGAGTGATGTGGTTAAACTTAAGCTTGAGGAGAACTCACTGGCGTTAAAATCGATTGGCTCAGAGGTAATTCCACTAGGCCCTTCAATCATATCAGAGTAGATGTCGTCAAGATCTAGACCAGAAGTTCCGCCAAGAGAGAGAGAACTCTTCTGAGGGGAGAAGGATAAAATGCGAGAACGACGAGGTGATCGTCCAAGCTGCTTCTTCCGGTCTTTGGCCTCAGCCAACTTCAACTCGAGCTCATTGATTTCGTCATTCACAGACACATGTGCGCGCAAGTGTTGAGTCTTCTTCGCAGCTCGAGTGACCGAACGGCTGGTCCGCTTCGCATCGCTGTTGTGTTTATTCGGAACGACAGCCGTGTTTAACGTGTTCTCAATCTTCTTAATTACGGCCAAATCAGCTTGTTCAGCACTTGAATGAAAGATCAGCGGTTAGAAGTTCAAAATTACATGGGTTCTTACCTTCGAATCGCTTCCAGAGGACTAAGGCCAATGCCAGTCTCCATATTTGAGCCCACATGGGCAGTTTCAACGATGTTCGTGTTATTCGATGAAAGCGCCCAGTGGTCGGGTGGCATGCGAGAGCGGAATTGATTGAAGCAGGGTATTAACCACCGATATGAGACTTTGTGAGTGTGCCAGTCTAACAGTAGAACTAACGGTCAGCCTTGTTTCGTAGTACGTACTGAGTACAAGAGGTTGAGATTAGTATACGCACCACGGATCTGCTTCTTCTGGTGGTTGCTACACCAATCATTCCATTCCTTCAGCTCTGCATCTGACTTGACTGAGCAGAGACGGAGAAGGTAGTCGTACTCTTGCTGGCTTAACGACGCAATTCCATCGATCGAGCTATTTTAGAGAAGATGCCGCAACCATGTGAGTGTGATGAGTAAGTGCTATCTGAACATCACATATTAACGTTGAACGAACCGTTGAAGATGGACGAGACAGAGCTTGAGGACATATTGGACAAGGATATCTGGGTCCGTTTCGTGGATTTTACTGACCTTGGGATTGTTCATCCCAAGACAAATGAGGGCACATCCAAGCCCCTTCACCTGAGCTGCTTCCATGTCTAAGTTGATGGACAACAGCTGGCCTGCTGGGTCAAAGACTTTGAAGCGTAATGGCTGACCGGTTGCACGCTCAATAGCGGTGAAGAAATCTTCAAAGATATGTGTGAAGGCTTCGGTATCTTGGCCGTTTGAGAAGACCCTTGCAACCGTAACACCTAGGAGGCCTGTAAGTCAGTAAAGATGTTATTTAAAGCTTAAAAGTCCGAAATAACTCGCACGTTGATGTGTTGCACGGTGCCAAAGTGCGACTTCCCATTCATTGAGTTCTCCGCGGACACGCTTGAACGTAAAGTCACAGGCAATGTAGAGCGCCGAGTGGATTAGCCGCGCAAGGGCAGGGAACAACGCAACGGCGATTTTGGTCGTGCCAGTATTTCGAAGGCTCCACATGTAACGTTTATCAGCATCGAGAGTCTGCTGAATGTCGTATTCACGGGAAACCCCTGGCCATAGATTCCCTTCGGGAGCATCTCTATTGCGCTCCAATTTGACAGCGTCTTGCAACGTTCTCATGTTATGGTAAGCTGGATGCTTATCGCTTAGACTCGAGCCGAGGAGAGCAAGGGTAGATGGCGCTAGAAAGCAGAATATCATTTAGAGTGGGAATCAAAGAAGAGGCAAGCCAAGAATTGGGCGAACCATGATCCACTTGCTGAGCAGTAACTCCTAGCTTTCCTAGCATCTTCATGCAGGCTTGAAGGTCATTCTTTGCTTCGATCGTTGCCTTCTCTAATGGCCAGGGCAGATGATTGTGTTGCCCAGAGAAGATGACGACCATGATAGGCCGTTGAGTATCGACGGATGTATAGGTCACCTTCTGTACCGAGCACGGTGCATGCTCCATCTTTCCCAAGACAACTTCTCGATTCTGAAAATGGATATGACCTGGCGGCATATAGATGTATTAGGAATTTATCACATATTTTACGCAGAGTTACTGACTACAGTATTTCTGCTTGCCACGGCGCGGATGGTGAAGTGAAGCGCACGCAGTATTCTCGTATAAACGGAGCGAGGAGTCAAATGCCGACGAGAGTGAGCCCTTGTTAATCAAAGTCACAAGAATGTCCTCGTTGACTGAATTTGGTATCCCCATGTAGATATGCTCATGCGCATCTGTTCGAGACCGGTGGGTACATCCGATGAAGTGATCCTTTCCCTCTGAGGATGGTCCCTGATATTGGATTCATTTGGCTGGATGAACTGATTAGAATATGAGAGAAACTCACATCTCGAAGCCGGACAAGCCTAGGTTGGCCATCACATCCAGACTTCTTACACCTCAGAGATTGTAGAATGCGCCAGAAACTAGTTAATAGCTTGTCAGTTACGTGGAAGTACACATCAAAGGGAATATGTATCTACGAAGCCGTTGTTCCTAAGACCGATGCCCCATCATTCTCATTTTGGTCCTGCTCACTTGCGAAGATTTCACGAGTCTTTTCAAGATCTTCGCCATCTTCACGCTTATATCCGTCGAGGTGGTGTCCAAAGAATTCGCAGCGTCGTGACCCATTGCAGGTATGAGATGAACGGCGACAGGGAATGTTGCCGATGAGCTGAACCTCAACAGGAGCCTTGGTGCTCCCATTGCTACCGGCACCCCATGAGTCCTGATCCTAGTAGTAACGGCAACATAAGGATGTATTAGAACACGGTAAACATCAAGGATGACAGTAACTTACCTCGTTCTTCAAAAACTTGTCGGCATTCACAGACGGGGTCACCTTCGCAGCGAAACGATCATCAGAACTGGCATCAACAACATAGGCCACTGTTTTATCTTGAGGAGGGACTGGCCAGCGTTCCGGGATACGATCCAGAAGTTGATAATCATCGACGCGTGTCTTTTGCGTGAGGATGTACCTTCCGCGGTCGTCCTTGGGTGCCTTCGCAACGAGCTCAGCCAGAGTAGGCTTGTCTTCAACTGCCCTGGTTTCTACGATGGTGGTAGCTGGAGCGGGCGGGTCAACTGTAGATGCACGAGATGTCGTTGGGGACTTAGAGGCGCCGACCCGGAGCACAGGCTGCTCACGTTTAACAGAGGGAAGTGGTGTGGGAATTGGTGGGATGTCGCTATTGTTGTCACTGAGCTCGATGACCGTATGGTGATGGGACTGATGGCGGCGACGCTTTGACTTCCCAGCGGGCTCTTTCGTGGGACTCAAGTCCGAACGAGAGCGTTTCGGGGGTTTGATGGGAGCCGGTTCATCGTCGCTGTCCAAAATCTCGATAACCTCCCGTGCAGTAGCACGAGAGGTTGCGCGTGCAGTCGTGCGCATCACTGGAGGCGGCAAGCTGGAAGAAAATGAGAATGGGGATAGATACAAAACAGACAACACTCACGCAACATTCCCAACCTGGATTCCCTTTGCTTCTCGCAGCCATTCAGCATATCTGCTTGGGTTGACCCAGTCCAAAGCAGTCTCAAGGCTGAGGAGGGTTGCTACCTGAACTGGAAAGACTAAGAGAGTAACAGTGAGATTTTATGGCTCTGGAAGCTGCAGGACTGATCATCATGCTCACCAGACGCGCGATAGGCTGTCAGATCAGCAACGGTGGCGGCGTCGAGCGCGTCTTGAGCGGATGCGAATGCGGCCATGGTGAGTGAAAGGAAGAAGCCACTTGGGGGAAACAGGATCCCCCCTGCCCCTCATTATACGCCTCGACGAGCAGCCCAACAGTGCTCGGTGATGACCATATCTGGTAAAGCGGGAAGAGTCACGCATCACACATGCGTCACACTGGTCGTCTCCACCATTTCGGGGTCTATATAAGGCAAATCCTAGTTATTTAGTTATTTTTCAGCGGTTCCGGTCATAACTAAATAGCTAATAGTACCAAAGTAGTAGTACCTCTTGAATTCTGATGTTCTGAGACGTCATGTGGCATCAAAAAGGCGACAAAACGCATTATGTGCGCTGGCTCAGTGCCCAATCCGACCGTCCAGCCGTCATACGCCTCCAACTTCCTATCCCTGGTAAGCTTAGGCTACCTTCGGACACTTATTGCGAGCAGTTTGCAGTGCTCCGCAGAGGTGATCCTTCCTTGAAAAATCTTTGGTCGCTAAAGAGAGATCAGAGAACAGCGTGTTGGTGGTAAGGATTCGAAGATAGGTGCTGGACACAGCGGTCAGTGAAAGGCGGGAAGCGACACGGTACGTGGAGAAGAAGTACGCGAGTAGGTTCGAGGGAAGACGACAGCGCTCCGGTTGAAACGAGGTGGGTTTTGGCTAACAGGCGCCAATTTCGAGCGCTTGTCATGAGGTTGTTTGGACCTCACTCTCCTGCGATACTGCTGACGATGCCGAATAGGTCTTCTCGTGATTTGGAGGAGTACATCACCATTGATCTCCCCATACCGTCTGGAAGGAACTCGGGGAAAGCACGATGGCAGAGCGGACGCGAGAACCTCCTGCGTATGCAGCAGAATAAATAGCACGCCAAGGCCACGAACGAGGTCGACTCCGGAAACCTTGAGGTGTCAGAAAGCAGTGGCCTGGCAAAACGATGAACGCTTGAGCTCCAAATTAATGACGAACGGGTAGGTTGCTTTTAGCCCGAACGAGGCGCGTGTGGTGTTCTAGATTTCACCGTCCCAGTACACCTTTTCTGCTTCGAAAGTACGTGCAATCTTGGTCGACGACTCGCTCCCCCGGTGGCAGGTGTCCTCTCATTACTGCCGTCGAGTTTCTCCAAGCTCCACAGTTGGGACGAGATCGATCTCGCGGCCAAGAAAGCTTGCTTGCATTACCTCAAAACTCTTCCCCCGCCAACCTGCATCCTCTCCAAGCTTCCGTCGTCAGCCCCCAACTCTTGAATTCATGCCCATAGGAACGACCGTCATATTCGATCGGTGTAGGGTAGGCAGAGCATGCCTTCCTGACATGCGAAGCGCCACGATGATGATTACGGGAGCACGCAATCGGCAAGGAAGGCGACTCTGTTTCCTGAACGAGATCCAGGTTAGCGGCTGGCTTGGGATGAGGAAAATGTGGTTGGCATACCAGCACAACAGCGCCAGTGCATCCCCTGTGCACGATATTTGAAGCAAAGCGCCATCACGGAAGGACGGAGGTAGTTTACGACGATGGCTGGGGTCCCTATGCGGGGTCAGCTGGCAGATCGGGACGGGAGGGGCAGGGTCAACTTACAAAGAACAAAACATATATACCCGTTCGACACTTCCCTCTCTGTAGGAACCCTGGAGCCCTACGAATGTAGTTCCCAGCATCCACAAACAGCCTTCCATTTCTGCGTCTGTCATCTCCAATGAAAAGGCTCCGCCACCTCATAGGAAGAGCTTCCTCATACACGACACTAAATCTGACATTTCTGGGCTTTGCTGCGAGGAAATGTCACGGTCATGGGAGGCGGCAAGCAGTCGCGAGGATGGCTCTTGCTGGTTGGTCACGGTAAGGGAAACAAAGCCGAACAACGATCTTCAGTGCTATCTCCGCCTAGAGCGTCATCCACGACACGCCTTGATCATGGGAGGGGGGAAAGTAATATCCTGCGAAACTGACTGAGACTTGGGAAATAGTTGAACCTGGTGCGGACTCAGGATGGTTCAACTTTCTCCGTTTTCCTTCTGTCAGCAGCTCAAAGCACGCGTGATTTTCGTGGGGGATGCAAGTAGAAGTTTAAAAGTGCTTCCTAAATGAGATAAGACGACACTGGTCGGAACGGACAACCAAGTTGACGCACAGGAAGTTCAAAGTAAGTTGAGCAGACGGTCTCGGCTTCATGATATCTCTTCCTGAAAAGTCCGCGGTTCGATGAAGCAAAACCGGGATGGGGTAGTACATATACGTTGAGGAAAATCGCTACGGCCCTGTTTGAGGCTGGAAAAAGAGGGGGTGGATCAGATGCATGCAACCTTGGATGGGAAAGATGAGATCACGTACAAGGAGCAGAGAGGGGGGGAAGAAGACAGACTGGCCAGAAAACNGCGGCCGATCATCAAAGTTAGAGAGGATCACACGTAGAAAATGAGGGCCAGTGGAGGAAAGCATCAAGCATCATGCATCAAGCTTGAAGGAGGACGGGGAAGACGGGCCGTGAGGAGCATTGAGCTGCATTCCAATTTTCAAGCTCAGACAACTTTACTTCCGAGCCAACTCGCCACCTCGACTTGACCTTGACCGTCGACATCAACTTTGACTTCACTCTGACTGTAGTTCTCGTGACTGTAAGACGTGGCTTATACTAATATGATACACATGGCTCGTCCAATACTGACATTTTCCCCAATTTTTCCCCCGTTTCCAATGGAGCCAACGAAATTCACGACCACATTTGGACCACATATACACATTGGCCGACTAATCAACCATATATTTCGCGAGCAATGGTTTAATGTCAAGATGCAACTGACTTATGCAGGACTTAGAGTACGTGGTTCCCCTTCAGAACACATGGTGTGTCACTCCGACACTTAGCACGCTCTCGTATCTTGTCTCTTGAGCTCAGTTTCTAGAGGTGTACAATTCAAGGCGGACGCTTACCTAGGCATATGGCTCTCGGCGTGCCTATCTCTCCATGGTGGTCGTGCGCAGGAACAACCAGGCACATCTCCTACACGAACCTCATGTTCGTGTGCCCTCGGTGTTCGAGCGTCGACGCAAATGTAGGCTACTCAAAATTCTATACAAAACACATCGATGACCAGCACTTCGCGCCCTCACCTAGGAGGCGGTCGTGGCTCACATGGATTTTCCCCGCTAGAGATCACCTGGCGACCCCAAAATTAGTTCATCAGCCGCAAGCTGTGTACTATGTAGTGCTTCAAGCTTGTACCGCCCACGAGTCCCGCCCCACCTTCTACTTGCGCTACTCGCGCTGTTCGTGTGTAGTTTCTCACTATGCAGACCTTTTAATCTCATCCTTCGACCTTACTTTGACACCACCACTGCCCACTATCATCGCCCATCACTAACCCCTCGGGCCTCCCGTCTCCCAATGGATCCTCTTGCACTGACCGCATCCATTATCGAGACTGGTCTTAAAGTCAAAGATTCAATAACCACAATCAGCCG